>JAKWJD010000990.1:0-73942 GCA_027705065.1 Solanum peruvianum | reverse complement strand
CTATGAAGCCTCTAAAACAACTCAGATGAACGTTAGGACAAGCCCCACAACATCCTAATGGACTAATTGTAACATTTTGGAATACCCCCTAGATGTAACCGGCGTCATCGTCCTCTTTGAGAACTAAGAGTAGCCTTTAAGCTTTCATCATTACATTCATAGGTAAATACTAACAAAAATTTAAAACTTTTCATTACTTCTACATTAAGGTTTATATTGACCTCTCTACACAAAATCGATATATATCGAGTATACATAGACCCTTCGTATTGGAAAATTACTTTGTATTCTACTTTTATTGCACATGGATATATAGAATATAACATAGTCTCAAAAGAGTCATCTAATGTCATAACTATCTAATAAAAGTACATCAAATTGGGCCTAGCCCATACATCAATGTAATATGACCACATATAGGTCATACAATGTTTAGTATCGAAATTAAAAGGAAAGAAACATAAGAGTCTTAATACTAAAAACAAATCCATAGCTTGATAGTGGCATTGCACTCGGAAAGTGGGGAGTTACCCTTCTTGGATGATTAAGAATTCCAATTCTGCTTCAAAGTCGTCTCTAAAAGTCCTTCAACAACCGGAACCTAAAATTTTGGGGAAAAGCAAGAAATGGGGTTAGTATACCACTTGTAATAAATATAAGACCACATGCAACATATCATGAAAACATGTTATTTTACCCTTTTGAAAACTTTATGCACATTCAAGAAGACCATGCCAATCAAAAAAACATATTCCTTATGTCATAGGCATGTACATCACAATACTAAAAACATCAACTCTAGTCAAGTCAACATGCATATCATATAATTCAATATATATTCAAGTAACTTTACCATCAAATGATAACTTCAACAAGCATGAATAAGTGTTCATTATAACATAACAAAGAGAGACAAGTACCCATGAAACCCTATCATGTCAACAAGTGCAATGATCAAGCAAAGCCCCATAACCTTACTCAATCAAGTAAACCAACAAGAATCATGATCAACATCCCACTTCACATGACATGTCATTTAAGAGTACATATCGTCATACTTTAACAGTGTACACCAACACATATTCATAAGTGAAACTAATCAACATACATTATAAATAATGTGAAAGTTCATCATATACATATCATATACTATCATAAACATATTCATACATAAGATCCTCCTAAAACATCCCTCAAGGCTAACTAGTGCAATGTCTAGGTGGAGTCTCATACCCCTACCTAGACTAAGCTAAACCCCTTAGGTTATCTTAGTTAGAGTTCATTATTTTAATTCTTTTTACCTTTTGGGAACATCATGCATTAAACGACATAGACTACATGAGCTAATGTGGAATCCGGTGTCAGGGAACCCTATAACGAAAGAAGGCGGACTACTTGTGATGGTAGTACCAAAACATGAACATATAAACTACGTGGATCCACTAGATAGTATTCCTTTGGGGCCAACATAGTTCAAGAACTAAGAGATATAGTTGGTACCCTTTTTATGCTACATGAATTATAGTCTGAAATCTCAAGCGTAAATTAGTGATTCTACCTTCCCTTTTGTGAGAAGGGACACTCCTCACGCTAGTTCACTCGGTGCTAAGTTAGAGTATCTTTTGAAATGTTGTTAATGTCTTTATTAATCATCATAAATTAGTGTAGGTCATAGGGTCTAAACCTTGTATAATAATCATCATCATATCTCAATAAGAATTGCATGAGTATAATCTTTTCATTACAACTCATATAAGTGAGGTTAGCACATTTACATATCAATTCATAACAAGGCATATTGGTAAATCATTCTCCATCCTTATAACATTTACATCTTAGCCAACACCACACCAAAACATAGTCAAGACATTTCAATTCAATATAATACCACCCTATTAACCCTAATACATGGCATACTCTAATAAAACATCATGACTTAATAATAATTAACCATAAATTAAAGTAAAGGATAGGGATCATAAAACTTAACAAGTCTCCCTCATAATTCATCATCAATGTCTTACCATCAAACCTTAATTAAACCCAATTAGTTTACTAAATCATAATAATTCAATAACCAAAAACATAAAAAGGCTAAAAGAATCACTACATCACAATTCAATACGTCATAATCTACTTAAATATCTCAAGAACTAGCATGATAGGACTATAATTCACCCTAATTAATTAATGATTGATACAATAACATCATCTACTAGTAATTCAACCAACAACCAACTCAAGTGAATTAACATCACACAATTCATATAAAGATCATCACCTAGGGTTAAGGGGTAAAGGTCATCTTCTATATACTAGACCAAACAATAAATATATATATATAAATTAAGTTACAATACATTTTAATATATTGATAATATCTAAAATAAATCATGAACAAATCGATTAACATCAACAATTTCGTATCGGATGAAAACCCAACTTTTAAAATCAATTTGATGGAACCCTTTGAGGAAAGGGGCCTCAAAGGTTAATGAGATCCCATACGTTACTAATTGATGAATATATATGGAGAAACATGAATATTTTATCCCTTAAATCCTTCCGTAGCTTTGTCTTCAATGGAGTTCTTCACTAGAGAGAGAAAGAAGAGAGAAGGAAGAGAGTTTTGATTTTTTCCATTATGAGAGTTTTGGTTAGGCTAATTATGTTAGATGGGGGTTAAATAACTTAATTAGACCTCGGCTAACCCCTAATTAAATTCCTAACTATGACAAATAATTAATTAATTTAAGTGAAAATGTGCAGTTAAAATTAGCCATCACACACAACACCACGATTGACGGATCGTGGGTCAATTGACGACCACTCCCTCTTCCGTGCTGCCCATCCGTTCGTAAGTTCAGAGACTGTGCAAAATACCCTTCCATGATTTTTTCTAAGTGACCATCGACGGTGTCCGTCGACGCCCCATAGAATTATACACGCCCCGTTGATGGCACCCGTCTATGCGCACTAGATTGGGCAGTCCTTTGACCCCCAAAAAGCAATGGTCCGCCTCAAGGTACTTTGGTTGGTCCTTGGGGAGTCGACCCTTGACGTTTCAACTATGAATCAACTCAAATACATGTTATACACCCTTCCACCAATTTTCATCATTTTTCAACTCCAAAAAGCTAGTCAAATAGGCTTAGGTACACTAGTACCTTCTTGAACTAGTTCCGGACGTCATGGACATTTTGGTCTGTAGACGTCCTAAATGAATTATGTTCCATAAAATAGACCTTCAAACAGTGTCTAAACCTTATGAAACTTATGTTATGCTCTATAACACACCTTGTATTTTCATAGTGTCACACTAATATAATAACTGGAAGAATTAAAAGGAGTCCTCCGGAATGCAAGGAGGATTACCAAGTGATTCGGGAGTGCTCATTAGATCAACAATGTACTGCTTGCTGATCCTTCTTACCTGCCTCTACATCATAAGACGATGCAGGTCAACTAACATCATTACATTGAATGTACGAGAATGCTAGTTAGAATGGTAAACATAACATAGACTTGGAAAGAGTTTGAAAGAAACACTTACTTAGGATTTACTTAACTCAACTAAACTCAACTGATTTCAATAGAGCAGTGTAAATAAATGCACTACAAAGAAAATCATTAAAATATGATTTTTAACTCTCCGTATTTAGAAATACAATAATAACTCTGCATGTGAGTAAAGATACAATATGAACTCTATTTGTATATGATAATACAAAAATTTATGATGTATATAAAAATACAAAATATTGTTATGGAGTTTCTCTAACTGACAACCATCACTTACGAGCTATAGTGATGATACAACACTTTACTTTATATTGCCAAGGGGCATCCTATGCCTTTCCAGGGTATAGGACCTAGCTAAATTAGTGGAGGTACTAGTCATTGTGTCCCGACCCGGACCATTGTAATTGGAACCCACACTATAAATTGGTGGCTGAACCACTACTAACGACCGACTCAAGCAATAAACCAAAATACAAAGGCATTTAAGTTACGGAAGCAAGTTAAATAAACTAAGACAAGTTTCCATTACTAAATAAAGGTCAAACAACTAACTAACATTGCAAAAGATAAAGCTATTATTTAAAATTCGATGTAAAAAACTAGAAATAATAACCAAGTCTAACAAAAATTTCTAATGAACTATCACACTAACTAAAATAAGGTCTAGGTCTGAATTTGGTGGACATAGATAAAAGAAAACTCTATGGAATCCTAAAGGATATGGCTCACCCTTGAAGTAGAATCGATCACCAATCTCCTAAGTGCGATCAATCAACAATCACGTGAAGAAGCTCTGTACTCAACAAAAATAAGAGCAACTGCATAACCAATACACAATCACCGCGTACTAGTAGGATCATGTGTCTATCCCACTAGTGTAATATAAACAAATAATTATGACATCTTAACACAAGCATCAATATCAACAAATTAAATAGTATCATAAAAATAAATATCACGATTCACATCCTTCATCACATATTTTTTCCTCTCACGAAACCCAAAATCAAACTATTATAATACCAGAACATGGCAATCTGATCTCATTTTTATGCGAGTACGTGACAACCGATCCCAGTTAGCATGCCATAATTTGGCAATCCGATACATGTTAGTGTGTCGGAACGTGGCAGTCAATCCCAATCACACATCAATAACATATTAACATCACACGTTCAATTCATGATTTCGTGGTGTCATTATTCATATATCTCCTTTCAACAACTATAATCAATATTGCAACATACGTACATATATAGGTATGATAATGAAGCAAAACAAGTGTATATTACACCATCATAGAATCACAACCATCACCTACCTTAAAAAATCTTAAAACCCTAGACAACTTGATGCTTCCCTTTTTGGATTCACTCCACTTATTTGCGGTCTACAAGCAATAATTTATATAGGAGAATCTATAAAGAAACACTAAATTCTTGGAATACTAATAAATTATGAACCCTATATAAAACTCATGAACCCAAAATGCCAATTTAGGATTAATCCCATCATAGGATTCTTCAAGAATCCTTTCCTATAAATGTGACCCATTCTAAAATGTTCTACGGATTAAAAAACAAATGTGGGGAGAGAAAAACCTACCACTAGCTTCAAGAATGGTTGAAAATGAGTTTGAATAGTGCATGGGTCATCTCTTAACTCAAAAAACTTAAAACTACAAAATACGGTCATCTAAGAGTTTTATTTTGTAATTTTAAAACCCATCATCCGCTATAGCGACACCCATTCCGCTGTAGCGGCAACGCTGTAGCGACATTAATCCCATTTGCACTGGAATAAAGCAAACAGTGAGCTTCCCTCTAAAAAAATCCCAAATCCTTTAATTTTATGTCCGCGTCAACCACTAAAGTGGTGTAGTGGCGATGTTGCATTGGAAAGATTTTCGTTGCAGCGACACTAAGCAAGGCAGTGAGCTTCATAAGGGAATTCCTCCTACACCTTTTTACAACGTACTCTTAACTCACTACTGTCACGATCGGAGTCTAGACCCCAGACGAGATCGGCGTCGTTGACCTCTCAAAGGTAGCAGACAAGCCTACATACGTCATCGTTGCTTCAACTAGGTAAATTTGAACTTTTTTTACTTGACATTCATATAGGACATTCTACTTACACTCATAAACTTTTAAAATCAACCATCTCATATTAAGATCATCAAATGAAGAAATAGTTTCATACTACATTAAGTGTATACTTGCAAAAATGGCATCAATACAATGTCTGAAATAAGATTAGAAAGAAGGCTAGTGGAACATACTCTACTAACTCAAACCTATATCTAAGCTACAATATAATAGGAAAGCTTCCTCAAAAGCATGAGGGCCTACCAAATCCGGAAGAATGCTCCACGTCCGGATAGCTTCAACGTCGACCTTTAAGCTCTAACATCCACTTGTGCCTGCACCTAAAAATGTAGATGTTTGGGATTAGTACACACTTGTACTAAGTATGGTATATTCAAGCACGCACCAAGGACATGCATGATTAAGAAGAGTTCTTTCCTATCAATATGAATTACGGGAAGTCAAGTCAGTGCACTTGCCAATGTTGGATTAGGAATGTCATGCCATGAGAGTAACATGCATCATCATCCTTATCATTTTGCAAACATCACATAACATATTACACATATCTTATCACATAGTTCATCTTATTATTTCCTATTCCATGAGACCTTGGAATCATGGATATGACATGAGGACTTCCCAAAGTGAGGGCTCAACACATGGGACCTTAACTAGGGAGCCTTCTTTAACAAACACAGAGTCTGCTTCATTCTTTCATATATACTTCATTTTCATTCTTTCGTATACTAGTGCAGCCACATGTCATACCTAGGATGTAGTTAAAGACTCTCATTGGGTTCGCTGTCCAATGACCAAGAATAACCTAGTGTTATGACTTAAGTCTAGCTCACCTTTTGATTATCCTATCGTAACACCTTTGGTATCGTTCATTTTGTTATCTGCATTCGTTGAGGCTGACCTCATTCTTTCTATGGGAACTCTAACCTTAACAAACATATATCAGGTGAGCATCATAAAATACAGTGTGTATTCCCCACACCGAACAGAGATGGAATCACCTGTAAGGACCGGAGTCTAGACCCCAGACGAGACCGGTGTTATTGAATTCTCAAACGTTGCAGACAAGCCTACTTACGTCATTTTTACTTCATCTAGGTTTATTTTAGCTGAAAATTTTAATCTTTTTGTTTCTTAACATACATACTAATCATTATAGTAGATTCATAATTGTTCACCATCAACCATCTAACATTAAGATCATCAAATGAAAGAAATAGTTTAATATAACATTAAATGTATACTTGCCAAAATGTCACCAATACAATGTTTGAACAAAAGCAAAAAAAATGCTTGTGTAACATACTCGACTAGCTCAATACTATAACTAAGCTAGAATATAATGGGCAAGCATCCTTGAAAACATGAGGGCCTACTATGTCCGGATGAAAGCTCCAAGTACGGGTAGCTGTAACGTTGTACGGTAAGATCTAATGTCCAACTGTGCCTGCACCTAAAAATAGATAATTGTATAAACTTAGTAGACACTTGTACTAAGTATGGGTATATTCAATCACAAACCAAAGACATTCATGAGAAAGAATAGCTCTTTCCTAAGAACATGATTTATGGAAAGTCAAGTGAGTGGACTTGCAAAATTGAGATTAGGAAAGTGAGTGAGCTTTCCAAATTTGGATAAGGAAAGCTTATGATCTTTCAAAATTTGGATTAGGAAAGTTACTCCATGACATTTTGCACAAAACAACAACAACGTTCACATAACACATATAATTATTCATATAACACATAACGTTGTTCATACCATTCATTCATATTCCTTGAGACCTTGGAATCATGGACTTTACATTGAGACTTCAAAAAATGAGGGCTCAACATATGGGACCTCAACTAGGTAGTCTTATTTAGAAAACACAGAGTCTACTTCATTCATTCATCGTACTTCATTTCATTTCATTCATGGTCCAGTGTAAACATCAGATATACCTAGGATGTAGTTTAAGACTATCATTAGGTTCGTTGTGCAATGAACAAGAATTACCTAATGTCAATAGTTGAATCTAATTCACCTATTTATTATCCTATATTGACACCTTTGGTATCATTCGTTTCATTATGTGCATCATTTGAGGTTGACCTCATTCATTAATTGGGAACTTAAACTATAACAACCATAGGTCATGTGAGAATCATGAAATCCAGTGTCATGAAACCCCACACCGAAAAGGGGTGGAATCACCAGCCAATGTGACCCAAAACATGTTAACGTACATAGGAATTGAACCCCGCCAGATCCCTATTCTGGCAGTATAGGTTTGAAGACAAGGAGATATAAGGATACCCATACTTCGTATGCCAGACAGTCTCATCTCATGAGAGTTACGTGAACCTCGGCCCTTCCCAAAAGAAGGCATCACCGCTCATAGCTAGTCTATTGGTGCTCAGTATAAAGTTCCATTACATTCAACTCATACAACTCTAGTATGAGGACATCATAGCTCAATAGATTATTTCTGAACTCATCATTAGTATTAAGTGTGTTAATCTCAATACTTTTATTTGAGTGTTTATAGAGACTGGTCTCTTAATTAACTTTACACTCTCCTAGGTGAGTACGTTTTGGTAATATATACTTAGGCTCATTTGAGATTGCTCTCATATTTTACATTAGTCTCATATCATGTTTTTCCCACTTCATCAACATTAGCACATTTGCTCTTCATAATTAATTACTCCTTTTTATGTGAAGGTTAATTTCATCATATGCCAATGCACTTGGCCATTGTGTGTTTCACTCTCTTAGTTAACCTTTCTAGGGTTTCATCATTTCATGACATAATAATCATTTCATCGTATACCAATGCACTTGGCCATTTAGTGTGTTTTATACTTGTACTTAAACCTTCTAGGGTTACATCATTTCATTACATACATCATAGGTTCACTTATTTTTAAACGTATGCTAGACTTATCGGTCTTTACATACAAGCCATGAAGCTACATTCATAGTTCGTTTAAGTAATTCATATCTTCCTAAGATTATGTTGTACAAGACTTATACATCTAATATGTATGCCAAGATCTCGATTTCGATCTATGTAGGAAGCATTATTCTTGAAGATTTAATTCACGTATGACTTATGCATCTATACGGAATTTGGGCAAGGGAACCCTATTTCAAATCACTTAGAAAACGCTTACATTTTTTTTAATTTATTGTATTTTGGTTCACATGACATTGGGACCCTAGATCGAGCCCCATGATCAACGTTCCTCTTATTTTTCTCCTTTGAATTACCTCTTACTTGGCCGAGGGGTTGTGGGATCAAATCCCCACAACCCCTTTTACTTTTTTTAATCAATTTCTCATTGAATATTTGAAGTTGATTATAAGGTTGTGGGATCAAACCCCCACAACCTCTCTTTAATTTTCTTTTATTCTCCTCCCTAAATCTGCCAAAGAGGTCGCGAGTTCGATTCACACGCCTCCCTCTTTAGTTTTCTTTTATTCACCTCCTTAATCATCCTAAGAGGTCGTGGGTTCGATTCCCACATGCCTTCCCCTTTAGTTTTCTTTTATTCTCCTCCTTAATCTGCCTAAGAGATCATGCATTCGATTCCCACACACCTCCCCCTTTTTTTTTCTTTTATTCTCCTCTTTAAATTTGATTGAGAGGTGGTGGGTTCGAATCCCACTCCTCTCATTTCTCATGGTTCGAATCCCCTTTACCACATTTCTTTTTTACTTCTTTATTTTCATAATTTTTATCATGGTGAGGTCACGGGTTCAATCCTCCATGACCTCACTTGTTTTAATTCTTTTCTTAAAACATTTTGAACCCTCTTTTGCTGAAAAAAATTCATCACTAGAAGCTGGAAATTTTCTTTTAATTTTTCAGCATCCTTTCATCAAGTTACACCATAGTTCTTAGGGATATTTCGTAGTGCATTTAGAACATTATAGGTGCGATTTCATGGATTTGTTAAGACAAGATATTATCCCTCAAACCAGTCACATTTAAACTCATACGAACATCACATTTACATCAAAATTTGTGCATGAAATATAAAGAACTATCATTCCATTTCATGTCCTAAACCATGAACAATAGCCACAACAACACATACATACACATGTAGTTACATTTTCGGAAACATCAACATAAGTCACATAATTCCAAACATACATATAAATACATAATCATCACAAAAAACACGTTTCATCCCTAATTTTGTACAAGCAAACATAACCAACTTATGATTCAATGTGAGCTAGTAACAGGAACATTCAACGGGGAACGATCCTAGTTTTCGAAATGAATATTCTGAACCTTAAGGGTTCTCTTGGGAAATGGACCAAGAGAAAAGAGAACCCATACCTTTTTGAAGTTCAAACCTCGACTTGATACCAAAAGAACCCCTCCGAACACACCTCCAAATCCAATAGCTTCAACACCAACTTGACGGAAAAACCCTCTATTTGCCTAACGTGTTTGATTAGTTGTTTCTTTATAATTTTCATTGTGAGTTCTTTAAGTGTGAAGAACTTTGTTTAACCTACTATTTTTGTACGTTATTTGGCAGAGAAAAACATAAGTGAGAGTGATAGAGATGTGAGGGAGAGAGAGAAAGATGAGGGTGAGATAGAAAAATTTTCTTAGGCTTAGGAGTCTAGTTTACGACTTAGTCAAATAAGGTTTTATATAATTATTATAAATCTGATTTCATTTTATTTTAAATCAGCTAGTAAATAATAAATATAAATTAATTACATTAATTTAACAACTTAAATTAAAAACAATTTAATTCATTGCTTCCACCAAGGTTCGAACCCAGGTGGAGCAAGACTTCACTTCAAGAGGCCATTTCGGCCCTCTCTACCAAAATGCCCCTCCATCTTATTAATTAAATAATAACTTATATATTTATGGTAATTAGGATACTACCCTTAGCCTGGAAAAAGACTATTTTACCCCTAGACCCTCCAAACCTATCATTTTCCCTTTTTATGTCCGTAAAGACTCATTCAAGTAAATTTTCTATTCAAATAACCCTACATGGTTAGACCCAACCTTCCCAAGATAAAGTAACTCCCCAAGTTAGTTGGCTTGGCTGTAGCAAGGGTTCCGAGGTCTAGTTCCATACACGTCAATCCGTGTGAACCATAGTCTAATCATTGGCATTCTTGACACATTAAGCATTATTTAGCATATCCATTTTTAGGATTGTTATATCACCGGCCAAAGTGAACCAAAACATGCTAGCGTATATAGGGAATTGAACCTTACTAGATCACTATATTGGCAGTATAGGTTCAAAAACTAGGATATATAAGGAGACCCACACCCGGCATGCCGGACAGTGTCATCTAATGAGAGTTACGTGAACCTCCGCCCTTGCCGAAGGAAGGATAGCTAGACTATCGATGCTCAGTTTAAATTTCCATTACATTCAACTCATACATCATGGAAGTTGGCTTCTAGCATGAGGACATCATAGCTCATTAGATGATTTTTAATCTCAGCATTAGTATTAAGTATGAATTAACTTCAATACTTTCATTAGTGTTCATAGAGACTGGTTTCTTTATTAGCTTTACACTCTCATAGGTGAGTACGTTTTGGTAACATATACTTAGGCTCATTTGAGATTGGTCTCATATTTCACATTAGCCTCTTATCATAGTGTCACCTCATTCATTAACTTTAACACATTTGCTTTTCATAATTACTCACCCCTTCACGTGAATGTTCATTTCATCATATGCTAATGCAGTTGGCCATTTACTATGTCTAACAGTGTTACTTAAACATTCTAGGGTTACATTATTTTATCACATACATCTTAGGCTCACTTATTTTTAAAAGTATGCTAGACTTATAAGCCACACATATAAGCCATGAGACTTCATTCATAGTTTGTCTAAATGATTCATTTTTACCCAAGATTATGTGGTACAAGACTTATGCATCTTCTAAATATGCCACGGTATTGATTTCAATCTTTAGAGGCAGCATTCATCAAATATTTATTTACGTATGACTTATGTGTCAATACAGAATTGGGAAAGGGAACCCAATTTTGATTCACTTGAACAACACTTAATATTATTTTAAACTTGATAATTGCATTTTATAGATTTGGTAGACCCAAGTTCCATCCCGATTAACCCCATAATGTTTCCTTCTTGTTCTCCTCTCCTTTTTCGATTTAAGGAAAGGAGGTTGTGGGTTCAATCAACCACAAGCTCATTATTTTTCTTTTAATTTATATCTTAAGTTTCTCACCTATCCAAGAGGTTGTGAGTTCAATACCAACTCTCCACATTTATTTTCTCCTTTATTTTTGTCTTAGCTCTCTCATCTATTGAAGAGTTTGTTGGTTCAATCCCTAGTCACCACATCTATTTTTCCTTTCATTTTTTTCAGGAAATTTTTATGTAATTTTCATTTGGTGAGGTCATGGGTTCAATCCCCAATGACCTCACATTTAAATTTTTTTAAAGACAACTAATTTTCGTCATCCTTGGCCGAGACTCCAAATTTCCAACAAGCTGGAAATTCGGTCTCTTCCAACACATTTTCCTCTCAATCTTTTGTTTTTTCTTTTCTGTAGAACTCATGTGATGATGTCTTGGGTTCAATCCTTAGATATCTCACTTATTTTAAAATCATTTTCATTGCATTTTGTACCACTTTGTTTGGCCGAACCCAACCTACGAAATGCTGGAAATTTGTTAACTATTTTCAGCTTCTTTTTATCATCATTCATACATTAATTCCTAAGGCATAAGTGGATAATTTGGTGCATCATTAAGTGTAATCTTTTTATCATTTTATTTAGACAAGAATTAACATTAAGTCCAGCAACATTACACACCTTTTACACCTCATGAGTTACACAAACATTCGCACATAATATTCAACCATAAAAATATATCATTTTTAAGGCTTAAAACCAAAAATAATGTCACGGCTTACACACACATTTTTCACGAAATATTGGCAGACATACTTCATTGTTCATACAATTCCGAACACATTATCACGAAAGTTACACTTCATACCTAATCTCCAGCAAACATACCAACCTTGATGAGTGATAGCAGCTAGGGACAGGGAACATGTTATGGGGAACAATCCTAGTTTCGGAATAGCGTTATCTGAGTCTAAAGGGTCTCTTGGGAAAGGGAACAAGAGTAATAAAATCCATACCTTATTTTAACGTTGTTCAACACTTGAAATTGCTGCCCAAAACTTCTCCAAATTCACGTCCAATCCCTAAACTGACACCTTACCCGACTAGCGTATTACGTTTTGCTTAACGTTTTGGGATTGCTTTCTCGTTTGTGTTATGCGTGCAAGTTCTTCAATTATGAAGAAATTTTGTTTTATGATTTTTTTCTCACGTTTGGCAGCCAGAAAGAAAGTGTTAAATGAGAGAGAGATAGATGTGAATGAGAGAGAGACAAACGTGAAAGAGGTGAGTGGCATAAGATTAGGTGAAGTAGCTTAGACTTAGTCTACTAGGACTCTTTAAAACTTTGAAAATATGATTTAATTAGTTTAGTGAAATGACCATAATGTTCTTACAAAATCAAATTATAAACCTCAATTTAACCTACTTAAATGTTGCTTCCATCGAGGTTCAAACCCGTGACGTCCCCATCGCGAAAACGGGTCCCTCCGGGTCGACCCAACTCAAACCGCCCCATTAATTAATTAATTAATTAATAATAATAATCTAATTTTTCTTTTTCTTAAATTAGTATTTAAATATAAATTAATTCACCAGTATAAATAATCAAGTTAAATCATTGCTCCCACCTAGGTTCGAACCTAGGTGGAGCAAGATTTTGCTTTATGGTCAATTTCGGTCTTTTCTACCCAAAATGCCCGTCAAACTTATTAATTAAATAATTAATTACATATTCAGGGTAATTAAGATACTATCCTTAGCCTGGAAAAAGACCACTTTACCCCTAGACCCTCAAAACTTAAGATTTTCCCTTTTTAAGTCCGGTAAAGACTCATCCAAGTAAATCTTCATATTCGGGAGCCCTATATGGCTGGACTCAACCTTTACTATCAAATTACTTCCCAAGTTAGTTGGATTGTCTGTCGCAAGGGTTCAGAGGTCTTGTTCTACACGCATCAATCCATGTGAAACCAGTCTAATCGTAGGCATTCTAGACACATTAAGCATTACATAGCATATCTATTTTTAGGGGTTTTACCAATACGCTCGAAAAGTTCCCTTATCGCCAATATCAATCCCAATGATCTAGTTATCCAAATTCAATTTCATAAAATTATACGAATTCCTTCACGATTTATCTAGCCGATTGTGTAATCAAATCTACATATACTCCATTCGATTGCTACCGTGTTTCCATACACCTAGATGACTCTTAATTCCCCAATCTAAACGAGTTTGGGAAATTCCTAGTACTATAAACAAAAACAATCCGAACCCGATTTTTCTCCATTCACATTGCTATAATGATGAAACCTGGTCATTATAGTAGATACCAATTTACCCACCACTCATCTCGGGTGATCAACTAAGACATGTAGACTAGAAAAGGAACAAGGTAATACCTAATTTAACGAACAATTGAGGATAATAGTCTGGCATATCCTTTTCAGTCTCCCAAGCAGATTTCTTAACCGGACGATATTTCCATTGAACCTTCAAGGAGATAATCTCGTTCATCCTCGACTAACTAAAATTAAGATCAAGAATAACAATCAGTTCCTCATCATATTTGAGGTCCTTGTCTAGCACTATTAATCCCACATAATGATTAGTCACCATCACCGTGATATATCATCAACGTAGACACATAAAATACTAAATGTACACTGGAAAATTATGGGGTCACACCAATCTATAAGCCACCGGTAGTAGATGTTCAAGTATATCAAAAAGATCAATATACCTAGGACTAAACTTACCCCTCTTAGCAAATCTCATCACCCCCTTCATGGGTGAATCCTTAAGAAGAATATTCTTGCCTATCTTGAATTCCATGTATCTCATCTTGTGGTCCGCATATTTCTTTTGTCTACTCCACGCGGCAATAAGTATAGATTGAATTCTCCTCACCTTATCTTGAGTCTCCTTTAATAAGTCAATACCCAATGGTTTTACATGTCTAGATTCGAACAAACCTATGGGCGATGTATATCCTCTCCCATAAAACACCTCAAATGGTGTCATACCAATGCTCGAGTGATAACTATTATTATAGGAGAACTCACATCCTCCAACACTTGTATAGTCCTCTATGATTCTCTATCTGTCTAGGATGGAAGGTTATACTTTAAAATGAGTTGTGTGTTTACTAAATCTGAGATGATGGATATGGGAGCACCATGTAGGTTCACTTTCTCCTTTACATAATTTCTAGCCAATTGTTCAACATTGTAATCCACCGTTACAAAAATGAACTGGGATGATTTAGTCAATCTATAAACAACAACCACAATCAAATCAAATTTCACAAATGTCTTGGGAAGACCAACCACAAAATCCATGTCTATCATTTCTCACTTCCATTTCAGAATTGGCATCCTTTGAAGTGCCTCACAGGAGTTTGATGTTCATGCTTCACTTTTTTACGATTTTTACACTTCGCCAAAAACTTCTCAATGTCTTATCTCATTACCACTAACAAACTCGCTTCAGATATCGATACATCTTGGTCATACCCATATGAATAGAATATCGTGAGCCATGAGCCTTCTCCAACAACCATGGAATCAATTCATTAACTCTTGTAACACACATTCTACCCCTATAGTTGAGCATACAGTTAGCATCTAGTGTGGTTCGTTGAGACCTATTGCAATTCTAAGCTTATCTATATCTCTGTATTCAAATTACTTGGCCTTGTTTTCTCTATGAACATGGACATAGCTTCAAAACTAGATAACAAGCCACCTCTTTCAAAAATTCCCAACTGCACAAACTTAGACTCTAAGGTTTGAATTTCATTGGCCAACAGTTGCTTGAGTCCATTCAAGTGAGCTAAAATATCCATACTTGTTTTCTTTCGACTCAAAGTGTTTGCCACAATTTTTGGGTTAATGCATGCTTCAAACTACGATGATCTATAAATCCTCACACTTAAATCCATACAAGTAATGTTGCTAAATTTTAACACCAAATACCACTGCTGCCATTTCTAAATTATGATTGGGATAATTCTGCTTGTGCCCCTTCAATTGAAGCGAGGCATAAGCTATGACATTCTTATTTTTCATCAACACAACACCCAATCCTGAATGTGAAGCATAAAAATAAAAAACAAAGTCCTTACCCTTAATTGATAATGCTAGAATGGGCGCGGTGGTAAAAAGTGTCTTAAACTTTTGGAAGATGTCGTAACATTTTTCAGTCCATCCAAACGGTACCTCTTTATTGTTATGATAGATCAAATGAGTAGGAACTGAAGAAAAATTCTTAACAACACGATGATAACAACTAGCAAGTCCCGCAAAACTTTTAACTTCTCTCACTGAGCTAGGTCGTACCTAATCCTCTATCACCTCAACCTTTTGGGGATTACCCTTACCCCTTATTTTGACACCACATGCCCCAAAAATGCAAGCAATTTCAACAAAAATTCACACTTAGAAAATTTTACGTATAATATTTATCTTCCAAGGATACCCGAAAACAGTACCAAGATTGTTGGCATGTTCTTCTTTATTTTTCAAATACAGCAAAATATAATCGATAAAGACTATCAAAAAGCTTGAACACTCCATTAATCAAGCTCATGAAGGGTGCAAGTGCATTAGTCAACCCAAATGACATAATTGAAAATTCATAGTGTCCATAACGAGTCCTATATGTTTTTCTGGGTATATCTTCAGGAATAATCTGGCATTGATGGTACCCGTTTTTTTAAGTGAATCTTAGATAATGCCATTGCACTTTGTAATTAATCAAAAAGATCATATATCCTATGAAAGGGGTACCTATAATGTATAGTGACCTAATTCAGTTACCTGTAATCTATGCACATAATCATGCTACCATCCTTCTTCTTAAAAAACAAAAGTGGAGAACCCCATGGGAAAACAATAGGACGAATAAAACCCTTATCAAGAAGCTCTTGGATAGAGCCTTAAGATCTCTCAACTCCACCAGAGCCATGCGATATGGAGGGATAGAAATGGGGCGCGTATTAGCTCTAATTCAATACAAAAGTCTATGTTTCTTTCCGAGGCATGTCTGGCAAATCATTTGAAAAAACATAAAAAAAATTGGAACACCACTTAATAAACCCAATGGATGGAGCTTCAATCTTACCATCCCTAAAAAAAAGCCAGTAAGCTAAACAACCTTGCTCTACTAATTTACTTGTCCGGATAGAGGATATCATCTTAACTTTCTTATGCTTGTACACTCCATTTCACTCTAATTTTTCCCTTCCTTGAATTTCTAGAGTCATAGACTTAGAATTGCAATTAAGAATAGAAAAATGGGGAGACAAAAGTCATGCTTAAGATCATGTTGAAGTCATCCATGTCCAGAATCACCAATTCAGCCCAAGTGTGAAATCCCATGAACAAAATAGGGAAAGAGCGATAAAAATGGGTAACTATGACTGACACGCCAAGTGGGGTAAAATATATATAGGATCATCAAGAATATCATGTAATATGTCAAGATCATAGGCGAATCTCATAGAAACATAAGAATAAGTGGATGTTAAATCAAATAACAGATTAACCGTTAGGTTGTAGAATAGAATAGTACATGGAATCATTGCTTTAGAAGCATTTGCCTCATTCTTGCATGGGAAGGCATAACATTGAGCTATATCATCCACTTGAGCTACCTCGCTACCTGGTCGCGTGTTACCTCTACCTTCGTTACCGTTTCCTCTGCATCCATTACCTTTTTTATTTCCTCCTCTTCATACATGTGGACGTCCACTACCATTACTACCATTTCCCGTGTATACATTATCTCGAGAAGGTTGATGTCCGGACTAAAGTGGACATGACCGTGGGTAGTTCCTCATCATATGTCCAAGTTCCCCACAACTAAAGAAAGTGCGGAATCCATACGGTCTGCTTCCCACCACGTTCCCAACAAGATGATCAACTAAAAAATTATTAAAAGGAGTTCTTGAATAGTTACCACTAGAGATAAGCTTATCAAACTAAATTTGCTTGGCTGCGAGTGTAGGTCGACCAGATCCTCTAGCATAGGAGTCCTGAAAATTTCCAAAATTCTTGACCCTCTTAGCCAATGCCTTGGCTTCACCGTCTCGCTTCACCCCCTCCACTTTGTTGACATAATCAATGGAAATAAGTTCAAATGGGAGAAAAAAATCTGTTGATAAATGAATTCCAATTTGTTGACTATTACTTAGAAAATCTTGCTCTATAATCTGGTTTGATCTTGTAGTCCAAATAATCCCGTACCATGACGTATCTGAAATAGTAGTAATTAGTGAAATAAAAAGACTTATACAAACCATCGAAGTAATTCCATCTCCTACGGTCCAAAGATGAAAATCCTTGTAATATTCTGAGCTAGGCATTGATTTCTTCCTGTATAGAATCTCTCCAGCAAATATGATTGGAGGCCTCCGCAAATGATTAGGTTCATCAGAAGATTGAACTGAGTTGAGGTAAGCTCGATCTTTTGTTTTGGGGAGGTTGAAAATTGAATCCAATTTTGACCATTATTTTCATATCCGTAATAGTGCAAAAAGAAGGCTCGGCTCCAAGTTGTTCAACAATAGTGGCGTTGAGTTTATCGACTCTTTGACATAGGATTAGTCAGTTCTATTTCTCGATGGGGCGGGGAAGGGATATAACTCAGGGGTAGAGTGTCACCTTGACTTGGTGGAAGTCATCAGTTCGAGCTCTTTAATTGCTTAGGGCAATCGACCTTCTTTAGTCAAAGCTTTTTCTATTCTTTTGTTAACTGATATATGTTGGCATTATCAATACGATTTATCTCAGATTAGATGGTCTATATTAATGCCAAAAAGATGGAGAACTAGGGTTGATCAAAGTTGTATGGCTCAAAATAAAAATAGAAACTTAAACAAATGGAATTCATATGAAAAAGACCAATTACTTCATTACAAAAAAGAAAATGATTCGAAAAACCACCCATCAGAGCCACTGTTAAGCATTGGTCGTTAAGGCGTATTCTAAAAATCCCTATATCTACAACTGTGGCAATAGGGGCGTGATTTGAGTGGATCCCACGTTAGCCCCAAGACGTTGGTGTCTAACTAGAAAAGTAAATGCTTGAGCTTGAGAAGCTTCTAGTCCAGTTGGCCCATAAAATTCATTAGCATAAGCAGTATTATTGAACCAGACAAAACAACAAGCAATGAAACCAAAGACGGCTAAAGCCCCAAAATATTTCACAGCCGAGGTCAGAGCTTCAAGTCAGAAATGTCTCTTTAGAATGATAGCAGAATGGCTTCAGGAAACTACTAATACTAGAGTAGAGGGATTGGAATGATTGCAAGACCCTCACTTCCAAGACTGGACGATTACCTTCAAAAAAGAGGAAGAGAGGGAAAGGCCCCACGCGGTTAAGAAGCTGAAAGAGAAGCTACTGGGCTACCTTAAGGAATACAGAAATTTGCTCGGAATTCCTAGCAAGGACTTTGCCTGCTATTCATTCCTAAATCCCTTTCATCCTTAACTTGCTAACTCGATGGGACATCAACATCGAGAATGCCTAAAGCAAGACCTAGAACTTGTTCACGCAGTCAAGCAACAAAGACCTATTTCTCTTCCGGAGCTTTCATAACAGCTATAAAGAATGCTACGCACCTTGTGAAAGGCTATTGGTATTGATCCCTTCAACCCTCCTTGGCGTGGAAGGTCGCAAGAGAAAAGAAAACTATTCTTCTTCTGTCTAAACCTTCGAAGGAGACTTCATATCCGAAATGCAGGAACGATCTGACTAGAATTTCATTCAAAACTTGATCGAGAAACCAGCGTATGGGCTAATTCATAGATCTTTGGGCTTTGATTACCAAGGAATAAAGACTTTACAAATAAAGCCCGAAGATTGGTATTGCATTGCTGTCATTTTTAATGCATATGGGTACAACTATCTATGCTCTCAATGTGCCCCAAAACGTCCTTATTTCAAAAAACATCTCTAACACCCTATCTATAGTAACGGGCTTTTTCAATTGAATCTCCCACTTGATTTTGGACAGTCAAATAGAAAGACTCTTTGTTAGCTCTTCGTGCCTCCTTGACTTCTCAAACTAAACTAAGACTGTCCAATTAGAGTATAGCCGGAAGGACCTAATTAAAACTCATTCTTGTAGAAGTCATGTGAAAAATAACGCTTTAAGGTCAAAATTCAAACGTCTAATTAACAATAAGATCCTCTTCTCTTGCATGATAACACAATGTGTAGCATATCTAGATAACACGTGGAACTTGAGTTCATAAGTAGCTACATACATACTACCCCGGTATAGTTCCATGACATCATCCTTCTTGTAGTATCTCAAAGTCCTAGGCACATATTTCTCTAAAAATAAGGAATGAAATTGGGTCCAAATAAGTGGAGATAATGTACAGGCTTTGTTCCATGTAAGCTCTCCACAATTGCTTTGCCTTACCTTGAATTTGAAAGGACACCAACTCAACTCCATTGTTGTGAATGATACCCAAGTTATGAAACCTCTCATAACAATATAATATGAACTCATAAGCATTATCTATTTCCGAACCAAGAAATACCTTGGCTTGAGTTTCATGAACTTGGTAAACATATTATCCTCATTACGGTTCATCAAAAAACCCAACAAAGGACGGAAGAAGGTATCGTTACCTCCCTCCTAACCCATCTTGGGAATGTTGTTAGCAACAGTGGGATTTGCGGGGTCTTGAGTAGGTGGAATCATCCCTGGACCAGCCAACCCTTTCAAAGAGTAATGATCTATTGAGCTAACACTGGATCCATGCGACAAATTCCATGGCTTTAGTTTCCCCTCCTTCTTCGTTTTCAACATCTTCAATATTCTCAATGTACTCATCATGTTCTATCACCTCCTTATGTGTTAGAGGGTTCTCATTCACCAGAACATGGTCATTTTGTACCTAATTCACAATAGGCGCCACTCTCCTACGGTCTTTACTCTTACATCTTCTCTACCCATGCCTCTACCGCGCGCGACGTCTCACTACTGGTCCCTCAGTTGGAGCAACAGTAGAAACTATGGTCTTAAAGTCGTTAAACCTAACCATCTACAGATAGAAGAGTGAAAGAAGTTAGATACCAATTTGAATTGTCAAATACCAATTGAAATCAAGTCATATCGAGAAGTAGACAAAAGAAAATGGAGATTTCCTAAAAACAAAAGTAAAGGTGTCCCCGTACGGTTCCGCGAGACTCTAATAGACTTGTTTCGGTACATCGACATCAACGAACCTACGCTTTGATACCAACTTTTTAACAACCCAGACCGTCGTGATTGACACCTAAACTATAACTCAGTTTGAGAATCACTAGAGACCAACTAAAAAAATAAACCAAAAAACTAAGGCATTTAACTTAAAAACGCAAGTTCATAGGCTTCATCACATAGTTGGTCCTCTAATGTAATACAAATTCAAACTATAGCATGCCGACATGTGTAAATCCGTTACCTTTTTTATGCAAGAACGTGGCAATTGATCCCAGTTAGCATGCAAAAATATGGCGATCCGATCTATGTTAGAGTGCTAGAACATGGAAGTCGATCCCAATCACATATCAATAAACATCAACATCACGCATTCAAGTCATGATTTTATGGTATCAATATTCATATATCTAATTTCAATATCTACGATCAATATTGCGACATTCATACATATAAAAGTATCACAACAAAGATAACAAAGTGTATATCACACAATCATAGAATTATAACCATCACCTACCTCAAAACATGTTTGAAACCGTAGAAAACTTGATCTTTCCCTTTCTTTATTGGCTCCGCTTATTCGTGGTCTAGAAACAATGATTTATATACAGGAACCAATATAAAAAATACTAAATTCCAAGAATACTATCAAACTATGTACCCTAGTTAAAACCCATAACCCCAACTAGTCAATTTAGGTTTAATTACACCACTGGATTCTTCATGAAATCCAACCCCATCAATATTGACCCATTCTAAAACACTAAACATATTGCAAAATGAATTTGGGGAGTGAAAAACTTACCTCAAGCTTCAAGAATGATGGAACACACGTTGGAATATCCCAGGGGTCATCTCTTAAATCAAAAATTTTAAAAATCATAAAATAAGGTTGTCTAAGGGTTTTATTTAGAATTTTTAAATCCGTCAACCCGCTACAATGTCACCCATTATTCTATATGGGCATAGCTATAGCGACACTAATCACGCCGCATCGGCACAAAGCGAATTAGTGAACTTCCCTAAAAACAGTCCCAAAATCGTTTAATTCCATCTTTGTGTCGCCCTCTACAATGGTACCCATCATCTCTAGCGGTGTGGCTGCAGCGGCGCTAAGCAAGGCAGGGAGATTCTAAGGGAATTCCACTTTTCCCATTTTACAACATACTTTTAACTCACTACACTCACGAAGTGCCCTTAATACCAAGATCGATTCATGATGATCTACTTATCCAAATTTAATTTCGTAAAGTATTTCGGATTTAATATATGGTTAACTAACAAATTATGTAATCAAATAAATATTTGCTCCAGCTATTGCTACAAAATTTCCTTACACCTTAATGACTCTAAATTCCCCTTAATCTGGACAAGGTTGAGAAAATTCTAGTACTACGAAAAGGATTCTTTTGACCCCGATTTTTCCCCATTAGTATTCCAATAAAGAAGGAACCCTGTCGTTACACTATTCTAAAAAGCACTAAATGAATCATGTAAAAAGTATGATCCTTCTCTACCTATCATGCCTACATGGTTTATAGGGGCTGTGAGTTATCTGAACTACCCTCATACCTGTACTCAATACTACTCCCAAAAAATTATACGAGCTCTTATGTTCATACTTCTTTATGTGATGTGAGATATTTTCTCAAAAACTTAGCTCAAATGCTATATTGGAAATTAAAGTGTCCACTCTTGCTTAATTGTAAAATCATTTACACTTTTCTGAAAAGTATCTCAAAGGCTCTTTTGAAATTTCAGTTTGTGTTCTTATTTAAATATGAAAAACATTTAAAACTTCTTGATAATACATAGTTCCCATATACTTATTTGAAGAAAAGAACTTCAAATCTGAAATCTTTGCTTAACCTTGAAACTTAAATACTAAAATAAGTTAAAATGTTTGTGAAAGACTATAAGAAATTATCTTGACTTAACTCTCAACTTCTTGACTTGACTCTTAACTTCTTGACTTGACTCTTAATTTCTTGATTTAAATCTTGACTTTCCTTGAATTGATTATGGAATCAAGGATCCTTCTTTGTGATAGAAAAGATCTCATGATGTTTAGAAATGATGTTAGATATGAAGAACAAGGTTCTTGAAAAATTTGGATAAGAAATTTAATAGAAACTTTGAAACCCCTAGCTTGAAGGTAAATGATCAACAAAACCTTTTGTGATATACTTAAATTCTCTATGGGTAAGAATTATGATTTTTCATGAGTAAAGATGAAAATCTGAATGTTTTTAACCTTTTATTAGTCAAGAAATTCGTTTATGGTTTTCTTGGAGGTAAAAAATTAAAATAACCCTTTTTAATGTTTTCTTCTCGGGTAATTTGTAAAAACATTGTATAGCTTACTAAAATAGTCATAACTTTTTAATCAGAATTTTGGATGACGCAAAATTAGTGGCATTGGAAAGTAGGTCATATTACATTTAATTGAATGGGTTATTTTTCAGGTAACTCTTAGTATTCAAAGAGATATGCTCATCTAAAGTTGACCCAAGACCTTTCAATCATATCTTGAAATACACCTAAACCATCGTTATCTAGGAGTTATGTCCGTTTGAAGTTAACCAAAAACTCATTTTTTCACTATTTCAAATTCTTAGCTTCTTCCTAGTTATTTCGAATTGAGAGATTTTACAATAACTAGCCCTTGGATACATTCTTCCTCGAATGAGATTACTCTTACTAGGCTAAGGGTGTAATATGCAACCATTCATTTCAAACACCAAACAAGCAGTGCAAATACAACAAGCCAACTCATAATTAAAGGGTATTAAGATGAAAATTAGCTCCTTTATATGGAGTTTATTCGTATCTCTAGAGATGTGGATATATCTTATTCATATCCTCTTCAACTACCCAAGTAGCTACTTCAACAAATTGGTTCCTCTAATAGACATTCACTAATGCATCCTCCTTTTGTTTTAAACTAGGTAACTTGGTGATCTAGAATCGGAACCGGAATATCCTCATAACATAAGTTATCATTGATCTCAATATTTTCAGTTGGTACGATCAATGGAGGATTTCCCATGCTCTTCTTTTACATGGAAATGTGAAGTATCGGATAAACTGCTGCTGACTCTTGTGGTAGCTCCAACTCATAAGCTATATTGCCAATCCTTTTGGATATTCTATAAGGTCCAATATAGCAGGGAATAAGTTTCCCCTTTTTATAGAACCTCATAAAACCCTTCATAGGTGAAACCTTGAAATATACTCAATCATTTGCTCCAAACTCTAACTCCCTCCGCGTAGCATCAGTGTAGGATATCTGAGGACTCTGTGTTGTTTTAACCTCTTTTGAATCACTTTTGCCTTCTCCATATCTTGATGATCAGAATTTAGTCCTATCAACTCTGCTTCACTGACTTCAAACTATTTAATAAGGGGATTTGCATCTTCTCCCATAAAGATCTCATAAGGATTTATTTGGATGCTAAACTAATAACTATTACTACAAATGAACTCAAGGAAAGGTAGGTGATCATCCCAATTACCCTAGAAATCAATCAGACAATCTACATTGATACCTCAAAACCTTATCTCCCCCTTATTCAAAAGTAATAACTTTTTATTTATGAATACTTAACTTTAATTCAAGCAACAAAGGATCTTGGCCTTACTTCTGTTTTAGTTCTGACACTAATGATGATTGAACCCCATTCATGAACACTCTTCCTCCTTCTATTGAATGCAATAATCAAACTCCTAGTCGTGAATGTCGAAGAGCCTCTTTTGATAACTATTTCCTATAATCCCAAAAATGAGTTGTACTACGCATAGACAATATACTCAAGGTATAAAAAATGAAAGTAGCCTTATCTAGGTGATAGGATACTAATGTCATAATCCTTGAGTAATTCTAACCACTGCCTATGTCTGAGATTAAGCTGCTTTTGGGTGAACACATACTGCATGATCTTATGATCTGTGAATATATAAATATGAACACCATACAAAATAATGACACCATATCATCAAAGCGAATATTAAAGCAGCCAACTCTATGTCATGGGTTGGGTAATTATTCTTATGAACTTTCAACTGTTTTGATGAATAAGTTATAACCTTTCCGTTCTACATTACAACACAACCCAAAGAATTCCTTATTTATCACAATGCACCACAAAACCTTAAATACCTTCTGGTAATTTCAAAATAGAGGTCGTAATCAACCTGTTCATGAATTCTAGAAAGCTTTTATTACATGCTTCAAGACATTGAAACTTAATTATCTTCTGAGTGAACTTGGTTTAAAGGAGACGAAGAAGATGAAAACCCCTACAAACCTTGTGTAATAGACAACCAAACACAAGAAATTCCTAATATCATGCTGATATGTGGGTGTAATTTAACACTGATATGCTTATATATTTTGTGTATAAACTCTAATCCATCGCCAGACACTATGTGGCCTAAGACCCCCAAATACAAGCCAAACTCACACATGGAGAACTTGGCATACAATTTTTTATCCTTTAAGTCTCAAGAACTATTGGGTAACATGATCTTCTTCATTCCTAGAATAGATTAGTATTTCGTCAATGAAGACAATAACCAACTGTCAGGCCTAGAGCTACCCCCGAGACGCATACACGGAACCTAGGACCACAAGCGATCCCAAGATAATCCTACTGCCATGATCATGAGCATACTATAGAAAATAAACTGATGCGCAAGCTAAATCATAATTAAATCTCAAAAGATGATGAATACCCACATTCTTTAACTAATATACTTGAAAGCAAAGAGTTTAATACAAAGGAAATAGTAACTCAAAACTATGCTGAATCTAACTAGATTGAAATATGCCTCTAAACTGGACTAGAAATACTGGGACAACCCCTAGCTTAATGTAGCAAAAACAGAAACTAACTGATTAAAGACTAAAATGAAACTCAAAATTGTTGTCCTCAGAGAATGACGACTCACCACTTAACCTGCTGAAATGGAGATGGGAAATCGATCTATGCGTGATCTAGATGCTGAGAACCAGAACCTACATCGAGAAGATACAGCGCACGTATGCGTTAGTACTTGAGAAGTACTGAGCATGCAAGATAGGTAAAGATGAAATAAAACATAATTGAACAAGCATAAAATCAAATATAATAATCTGACATGATAAACTGAATTCTAAGCTAAATTGATGCACTAACCAATTTATAACATGCTGAAACTAAATATTGAATATACTTATAAATGGTCAATGTAAAGAGTCTGAATGATCTGTGGAAGCTATTAATAACCAATTATAAAACCACATGAGCTAAATTTGGAGTCCGATGTATACGTCCCATCGAGAGGACTCAATATACCCTGCCAAAGTTATAAAGGCATGCTGACGTGATCACTAAAATGATTTCCCACAGAGGGGACTTACAACCTACTTGGCTAGTATTTCTGGGACTATTTGGGTACGCTAAACCCTAGTCCAACTCAGTATTCTGCTTTATTGTAAATTCAAGATATCTCAAGACTGAACATGAAAATTTAGAATTCAACGATTAATATAGGAAATATACATTTATAACTGACGCATGGATATTTGAAGTGTCTGAAATATCTGACCTAGCATATGTATTTCAAGAACTAAAGAAATAAAAAGCTAGGGTTCTGAAATTCATGCGATAATCTTATTACGTTCTGCTGATGTTCTAGAAACCCTAGGTTAAATCATGATAATTAAATCAAGAATCTGATAAAAACTAGGGACCCAATGGGTGAAAAGAACCCACTAGTGAAATCCTACATACCACGTAATGAAATCACGGAAAAATACTTAAGTTTTTGAGATAGAATTGATGGAGCTTGGTGCATTATAGAACTAGGTTCTTGAGCTTTTTCTCCTTTCTTGCTTCTAATTTTGCTAAGTTTTGATTTAATGATTTGACATAGATATGTTTTTGTTATATTTCTAGGCTTAAACTTACTAAAATCTGACAATTCATGGTCAAAACGACGTAAGATAGGTTTGAATGAAGTGGAAAAGGTCCAAACGACCCCTGGGAAATTTTCTATCGGACCAAACAACGGCCAGGACTGACGGTCAGTCCTCTAACCACGCCCTTTTGTAGGGTACGTCGATTAGGCTTGTTCGTTAGGCCTTTACTAAAATGAGCATAACTCTTTACTCGGAGGTCTTATTTAGAAAGGTCGGTAGCTATGGAAAGCTAATTCTATTATCTATATGTGGGTAGGTCATGAGACACATAATTAATTTTGTGATAAGAGTTATAACCATTTGAATTTGACCCAACTGCATTTCCCCTTAACTCTATGCAAATTTTCCACCTACGGACCGTGCTGGTTATTCGTGGCCCTTGTCAGAGAGAGGGTGAATGGGGGTCTCGATCAATGATCACGGACTACGGATCTTCATATAACCTTTAGACTGTCGGTCCGTCCGTCGATCATGACTTAGCCAATTTTTCCCGGCTGAACTTTTGGGAGTTTCTAATCCCATCGACGGTTATGAGGGACATACCATCATTGCCACCGTTTGTTGCACCTAAAATTCTTTTGAGAAAAATGAGTGTTGGTCTACTTTGGCTACGGGATGTTACATTATATCCCCCTTGGGAACATTCGTCCTTGAATGAAGACGAAAATAGCTGAAATAGAGGGAGAGAGCTGCAAACCTTTCTACTAAACACTAAGAACTGATTTTCCTACTGATTTGTGTTCTGGGTACATCCAAATACGCTAAAAATGCACGTACAAACTGAGGAAACGTGATTGCAAGACTAAATTTATGCATGAATGACTTGAAAACTAAATAGGAACTATTACCTTTAGATGGAGTGAAAATGCAAGAAAATAGGTTTGGATACTTTGCTTTCATGGCTGCTTCTTCATCACAAATAGCTCCCTATGCTAACTGACTTCTCCACAAAATCTTTACTAAAGCGACTTCTTTGTGTCCAAACCTTCTAACATGACGGTCATGAATCTCAACTGGCATATCCTCATAAGAAATACTATCTTTAATCGCCACAATCTTCAATGTCACTATAGAGATTGGATCACCCACACACTTTTACAAGAGTGACATGTGGAAGACCAGATTCACTGCTGGTAATGTTTTTGGCAACTTTAATTCATATACCACTTTGCCAACCCGTTTCAAGATATTGGGCCTAGATATCTAGGATTGAGCTTCCCTTTCTTTCCAAATATCATCACCCCTTTTTCAGGTGAGACTTTAAGAAAAAGACAATAATCAACTTGGAACTCTATTTGCCTTCTCTTTACATCTGCATAACAATCATTACGACTTTGGGATGTATTAAGTCTATCTCTAATAAGTTGTACTTTCTTCATAGCATTAAGGACTGAATCTGACCTTACCAAAGCTGCTTCACCTACTTCAAACCAACCAAAAGGAGATCTACATCTACGCCTATATAAAGCCTCATAAGGGGCCATCTGAATGGTGGAATGGAAGCTATTATTGTAGGCAAACTCAATAAGAGGAAGGTGATCATCCCAACTACCTTTGAAATTGATCACACAAGCTCTCAACATATCCTCTAAGGTCTGAATGGTATGCTCTACCTGACCATCCATCTGTGGATGAAATGATGTACTAAGGTTATCTTGAGTACCAAGACCCTTCTAAAAATGACTTCAAGAAATTAGAGGTACTAAGGACCTCTATATGAGATGATAGACAAAGGAACCCAAAAAAACTCACAATTTCATTGATGTAAAGCTTGGATTAGTCCTTCGCCGAATCTGTAGTCTTGACCGCCAAAAAGCAAGAAGACTTAGTCATCCTATCGACTATCACCCAAATGGAGTCATGCTATTTGCAAGTATGCAGTAATCCTTTGATGAAATCTGTATTGATCACATCTCACTTCCAAGTAGGAATATCGATCTCTTGAGTCATACCTCCTGGTTTCTGATGTTCTTCCTTGACTTGCTTACAATTGGGGGACTTACTCACAAAATAATCTATATCCCTCTTCATGCCATCCACCAATAGACTTCTCGCAGATCGAGGTACATCTTAGTGACATTGGATGAATATAATACCTAGAGTTATGGACTTCTGCAAGAATATGTTGTCTGAACTCGTCCACATTAGGAACACAGTCTACCCTGGTAAAAAGTACACCATCTCCCCCTTAGGATAAAACATCCACTCTTTTATTATGGACTGCACCCTTAAATTCAAGCAAGATTGGGTCAGTATCTTGATTTTCCTTAACCTCCTCTATTACAGATGATTCTTCCCCATTATAAATTGTTACACCGCTTTCTGATATGCTCATAAGGCCAACTCCCAAGCAAACAAGCCTGTGAAAATTCTTCACTAGCTCCTTCCTTTCTTCGTCAACATGGGCTACACTACCCATAGATAATCTACTAAGAGCAACTGCTACTACGTTCGCCTTACAAGGATGGTAATGCACACTCATATCATAATTCTTAAGGAATTCAAGCCATTTCCTCTCGTAAAGATTCAACTCTTTTTGGGTGAACACATACTGAAGGATCTTATGGTTAGTGAACACATCTACGTGAACACCATACAAGTAGTATATCCAGATCTTGAGTGGAAACACCACTACTGCAAAAACGAGGTTATGAGTTGGATAGTTCTTCTGATAAACCTTAAGTTGACTAGAGGCATAAGCTATCACCTAACCTCGCTGCATCAATACACGGCCTAGGGTAAATCTTAAAGTATCATAATAGATCACACAACCATGTGAACCCTCTAGTAGAGTCAATAGAGGATCTGTAGTCAATCTAGTTTTCAATTCTGCAAAGTATTTCTCAAAATCAACTGACTATTTGAATTTGGCCATATTCTAAGTTATCCTAGTCAATGGTGTGGCTAGAAATGAAAATCCTTCCACAAACCTTCTGTAATAACCCACTAGACCTAAGAAACTTCTGATATCCATAGAAGAGGTAGGTCTGGGCCATTGTTTCACTGCTTCTATTTCTGTGAATCTACTCAGATCCCTTAACTAGATACAATATTACAAAAGACAGCAACGGATTGCGATCAGAATTCACATTTACTAAACTTAGAGAATAATTTGCAACCCTTAAGAGTCTATAGAGCAACTCTCAAATGACATGCATGTTCTTTCTCACTCCTAGTGTAAATGAGGGTATCATAAATAAGTACGATAACGAACAAGTCCAAGCAGTGTTTGAAAAATACGTTCATCAAATTCATGAAAGATGCAGGAGCATTAGTTAGTCCAAACGACATAACTACATATTCATAATGACCATACTGAGTTATGAAGGCTGTTTATTGAAATTTCACTATCTCTGACTCTAAGCTGATGATAACTCGATCCAGGGTTTATCTTTGAGAAATGGCTAGCACCCTGAAGTTTGTCAGAAAAGTTATCAATCCTGGGGATGGGATATTTATTGTTGCTTGTGACCTTATTCAACTGTCTATACTCAATGCACATACTGTGAGAACCATCTTTCTTCCTTACTAACAAAATTGGTACACCCCATGGTGAAATACTAGGTTTGATGAAGCCCCTATCTAGAAGGTCTTTCAACTTCTCTTTAAATTCCTTAAGCTCTGGTGGAAATATTATGTATGAATGAATAGAAATAGGCTGGGTATCTTGAAGGAGATCAATTCCAAAGTTGATTTCCTTTTTAGGAGGGACTCCGGGAAGAACTTCTGGAAATTCACAAACTACTGGAACTGACTCAAGAGTTGGGCTTTCATGGCTAGAATCCCTAACCCTAACTCTGACGCAAAGTTTCTGAATCACAAAGGAGTCATGACACGTACACTTACATTTGAGCGGAGGGTCCTTACGGGAAGTCTCCCGACGATGCCCGAGATCAACAATCTCTTCACCAAACATCGACTGAAGTGGACAGCGTGTCTGTTGGGATGTTATAGCAAAGAGTTGGTCCGAGATTTCTATGCCTCCTAAGTAGCTAGTCTCCAATCACAGATTAATTGGTGGGTTGCTCCCGCCAAACAGGCCCCACTAGAGCATGTCCACCTACGTGGCATTCAGGTTGATATCTACCTTCCCGCCATCCACCGGTATCTATACTAGAATGTTGATGCAAACCAGACCCCTCTCACCGTCGAGCTTGACTACCGGTGGAAAATTGTCAAAGATGGAAAATTCCTACGTGAGCCATCGCTGAAAAAGACCACCAAGAGGTGGATGGACCTGCACTTGTCTATTGATGGAGAGGGTGTTGACTGGGTGAGCGAGCCGAAGAAAGCCATCAAGAAGGCTAACCTGACCTTCACGGCGATGTTTTTGTTGTTGATTGTCCGCCACTACCTTTCCCCCTCAGACGCTGATAATATAGTTACATGGGATCATGCAGTACTTATGGCGTCGATGATAGCCGGGTTTGAGGTGGATTTTTCTTGGCTTCTACAAGAGATCATGCACGAGAAGAATTTTAATGTCACAACTACTTACCCTTTCCCGTGAATGATATTTTCTCTATGGAGGTCCGCAAGTGTGCCTATATAGCACGTTGATCAGCTTAACTCCCCGCTGGGCATTGTTGATATCGACCTTATCAGGGATGAGGAGAATGAGTTGGCTCCACGCAGAGGGCAATGTCCAGAGTTGCCTCCACTTTGTGAGAATCTGGCTGATACGGTAGCACAGGCCCGCACGGTTACGCGGGCGGCTTCCACTGACACTACCCTGGTGGAGTCTATCCCGGGTAGTAGCATTGCCCCGAGCTCCTCTCTCTCAGCCCCTTTCCCCGCTCAAGTCCCACTTGCTAGTGTCCAGAAATTAGAGGCACAGATGGCTACAATTTTGCAGCACATCCAGCTTTGGATGAAGAGGTATATTGCTGAGGCAGAAGAGCGCTTGGAGCGGAGAATGGTCCAGCACACAGAGTGGAAGATCGCTGAAGTTCATCAGCGCTTGGCCGCTTTTGACTTGCGGTTGCTAGCCCGGCCAACCCCTCAGGTGGATGTGTCGACCCTCCAGGCTGCAGTCGACAGTCTTCGCACAGACATCGATATGATCTTAGAGGCTAGGGTGCCTAAGTCTCAGGCCCCTTTTGCAGAGCCTGCTTAAGACACAGTGATGGCGGCCCTATTCACCACTTCAAAGATTCCACCACCTCCCCCCTTAAGAGAATGCCAAAAGGCATAGGGGTCGAGAGGAGGATGAAGCTAGAGCACACAAGAAAGTGCGCTATGAGATGGATTCTGCGAGGAGAGCCTCACTTGTTGATGAGGAGGTGCCTTAGATGAGAGTAGTAGAGTTAGATACTGGGGCGTCTAGCTTTAGAAATGTTGAGATAGCGGGAGGCACTGATGATAGTGTTGTTTCTGCTTATGACACTACTGAGGGTGTCCAAATTACAGAGGCAATGGTTTCCGGGGAATTGATCCCACCAGCTTGTTGATCGTCGGCGCTTTGCGCCCCCGGTTTGCTTTACCTACCACTCTTGTATATAAATTTTTTAATGCATTGGGGACAATTGCATGTCTTTTTGTTGAAGTGGGATAAATGGAAAGTGAGTGCTAGGGTAAAGTCTGAGTAGCCCAATTCACTATCCTTGTTTGGGGTTTTCTTGCCTGTGTTCTTTTTCCCCAAGAGACTTATTATTTATTCCGTTGAACCAACATGTCTATATCTTGTGTACAAAGTTTAATTCTGAAGCACGATGGCTAAATGATATCTTGATAAAATGAAAATGATGCATACTAGGCATAGTAATGGATATATGTGTCGCTCTAAGCATGACATAGAGGTACACCACTGCATGACCCTAAGTATAAAATTCGAACTAGGTGTCTGATAATCTGTAAGAGTAATGAGATGTCAAGTGAGTGAGAGGAAGATTTGAATAGTCCACTATTTGTACTGAGCTAGAACTTGCCTGATTAGTCCTGCTAAAAGTAAGTTGTAATAGACAATAAGGAAAGAATCATAGGCCCTTATTCAATATAGCCCATTTTTAGCCTAAATAAAAGAAAACCACATGAAATTAATCCTTCATTGATCCAAATGATTTGAGCTTAAACAGGACTTTTTTTTTACCCCAACTGATCTTTTCTGAGAATAATGTGGTTTCCCTGGTCCCTCCTCAAACATGTGCACCTCAGCTTAAGCCAAAAGCATAAGTTGAGGGTGGCTAATGCAGTAAACAACCCTTTTTATGGCCCTAACTCAACTTTGGGTATTGTGTACTTTGACTCATTGCAAATCCATGAGTTGAGAGTGGCTATTATGAGGAATGCACTGAAAAGTGGGGTTGAAAGAACAAAGAGAGAGAAAGAAGAAAAGCAAAGTGACTCAAGTAAAAAAAAAAGGAAGGATTAATGAATAAAAAAAGAAAATAGAAAGAAGAAGAAAAAAAGGGAAGAGGAGGTAAAAAGAGAAAAAAAAGAGAATAAAAGAGGAGAAAAAAGAAGAATGAATAAGGATTAAAAAAAAAAGATGAAATAAAGAAAGGATGAGGAAGAGAAATAAAATTAAAAAGAAAAAAGAAAAAATAATAATAAAAAATAAAAAAAGATAGGGAATAAGTATAAAGAAAAAAAAAAGAAAAAATAATAATAAAAAATAAAAAAAGATAGGGAATAAGTATAAGAAAAAAAAAGAAAAAAAATGAGAAGAAAGAAAAAAATAAAAAATAATACATGCAAGAAAAGAAGTGTGACACTTACACAAATGAAGAAGGAAGGGAAAATAGCAAGGTGAAAGAATATGAGAAACTGAGCGAAATAAAATGATAAAAAGTGGTATGTGTAGTCAATATTTCAAGGAGGGAAAAAAGTTACTAAAGTATACCTAAATATACTCTACCTGACCCTGACCCTTTGTTACAAGCTAAGGAAGTCCTATCGAGATCCTAAGAGTTGTATAGCGAACTTAAAGCAGTGAAAATAAGGGAAAACTTATGGAAATATGTATGAATGAGTGTGAATTTGTTCTGATAGTGAGTGTTGAAAAGTAATCCCTATACTTAAACTAAATTCATTGTGTGCAAAATGATGATTTTGTTTTGAAGTGAGGACACTAGTTGCAATACCGGAAATATTAGAACCTCGGTGAGAAATTGAAGAGGATGGGTGTTAGTGCATGGTGAGTCTCTGTCATGGTGTGATTCCACAAAATTCAAGCCTAATAGTGATAGCATCTATAAACATGATGAAACTGATCAGGATTGATAGCCAAATGATTTCGAAAGATAAAACATGGATATTATTGTAAAAAGATTTGGTATTGAGTCATAGTGCGTCGCTTGAGGACAAACAACAAATTTCAGTTGAGGGTGTTGATATATCGTGGTTTAACGGTATTTTTAATACTTTTTCCTTAAATTTAGTGTGTCCAAAAGCCTTTTTGTGCTAATTTTTATGTAATTTTCTCTTTATTTGCAAGAATTTTGTCTAAATGATGAATTCAGAGGTTTTTGAGCAAGAAATACAGAAAAGTACCACCTATAGACCTTGTGACAGTTCGTCGTGCTCGTGTCAGTCCGTAGGTGGCATCATAGTGATGCTCCTAAAGGAAGATGGGGAATTCTTACCATGTGTGGGGTTACGGAGTGTGTGACGGACCGTCGTAGACATGACAGTCCGTCTTACTAGTTCGTCATGAAGATCAGAGAAGTAGTCCCAGTACCCAAATTCCAAGAGTTCCAGTGTTTTGGAACGCAGACCCTCGACGGACCATTGTGCCTGTGACGATCCGTCATACCTGCTGTCGAGGCTAAAGAAGAGAGTAGAAGAAGAAATTACACAAGTATGGAACGACGGAATCCATGACGGCACGTCGTGACCACGATGATTCGTCGCGAGGTCTGTCGACCCAGCCGCGTTTTGACAGATTTCCAGCAAATAGAGTCCTTATTTAATTAGGTTTTTGTTTTTTTAATAAACAGTTTGAAAAACCTCGTTTATGGGGTTAGACTCTTGATTATTTATTAGACTCACGGTTAGCCTCCTGAATATTATTAGACTCTTGTAATTTATTGTTGGTGACTTCTGTTGATTAATCAAGTGAACTTTTGGATTTTATTCTTTCTTATTGAAGTATGTCCATGAATCTTTATATTACATATTTGAATATTGTGATCATTACTCTTGATAACTAAACTCCATAACTAGGGTTGTGGGAACCATAGGCGAAATAATGAGGTAAAACCTAACTAAATTAACAATTCTAGAAAAGTGTCTTGCATTTATTGATAATTCTTTCACTTAGAAGACTTTTTAACGGATGTCCAACGTTAGAACTCGCCTGAATGCTACTTGCCATACCAAGGAGGTAAATAATAGGAAAAGAATTATCAACATAGATTTAGTGTATACTATTAAATAGGCTAGTATTGATTGGTACGAGGTAATAACTTAGTCAAGTATCGAATATGATGCTTAATATGAGGTAAAGGTAAGGATTAGTATAGCAACACACGTAGCAGGACCAAGGTGCGGAGTGAAATTTTCTAGATGCCGGAGCAAGGATTTAGCAATACATAACTTATCAGTTTGCATGGACGATACTAGGAAAGAATTGTTATAGTTAGAATTATCAAGTTATGAACCTATGGGGAACACGTAAACCCTAGTTACTTTGATTAATTGACTAAACTCCAACATTTTAAGTTGTTACTTGTCTCATTTAATTTCGCTAGTTATTTTCATTTATTTATAAATAGAAACCCCCCTTTCATAATTTTTGCTTTCCAAGGAAATTAGAGGCAAAAAGTGCCTTGGAGCGGAGAATGGTCCAGCAAACAGAGCGGAAGATCGTTGAAGTTCATCAGCGCTTGGCCTCTTTTGACTTGAGGGTGCTAGCCTAGCCAGCCACTGAGGTGGATGTGTCGACTGTTCAAGCTGCGGTAGACAGTCTTCGCGCAGACATCGATATGATCTTAGAGCTAGGGTGCCTGAATTTGAGGCTCCTTTTGCAGAGCCTGCTGAAGACACAGTGATGGCGGTCCTATTCACCACTTTAGATATTCCACCACCTCCCCCTTGAGATCATGCCAAGAGGCATAGGGGTAGAGAGGAGGATGAAGCTCGAGCACGGAAGAAGGATCTCCGTGAGATAGAGGCTGGGAGGAGTGCCTCGCTTGTTGATGCGGACAAAAAACAAATTTAAGTTGAGGGTGTGGATATACTGTGGTTTCAAGGTATTTTTAATACTCTTTCCTTAAGTTTAGTGTATCCAAAAGCCTTTCTGTTCTAATTTTTATGTAAGTTTCTCTTTATTTGCAGGAAATGTGTCTAAAAGATAAATGCGGAGGTTTTTTAGCAAGAAATACATAAAAGTACCATCTACGCAGCTTGTGACGGTTCGTCGTGCTCGTGATCCGTAGGTGGCGTCGTAGTGCAGCTACTGAAGGAAGATGGGGAATTCTGACCATGTGTGGGGTTACGGAGTGCGTGAAGGACCATCGTAGCGATGACGGTCTGTCCTGCTTGTTCGTCATGAAGATTAAAGAAGTAGTCCCAGTACCCAAATTCCAAGAGTTCAAGTGTGTTGGAACGGAGACCCTCGACGGACCGTTGTGCCTCTGATGATCCGTCATACCTGTCGTCAAGGGTAATGAAGAGAGAAGCAGAAGAAATTGCACAAGTATGGGACAACGAAATACATGACATCCCGTTATGACCACGACGATCTGTCGCGAGGTCTATCGACCTAGCCATGTTTCGACAGATTTCCATCAAATAGAGTCCTTATTTAATAAGCTTTTTATTTTATTATTAATAGTTTAAAAACCTCAATTTTGGGGTTAGACTCTTAATTATTTTTGAGACTCTTGGTTAGCCTCCTGAATATTTTTAGACTCTTATAATTGATTGTTGGTGACCTTTGTTGATTAATCAAGTGAACTTTTGGTTTTTATTCTTTCTCATTGAAGTAAGTGTATGAATTATTATATATTATATTTGAATATTGTGATAATGACTATGGTAACTAAACTCCATAACTAGGGTTGTAAGAACCATAGACGAATAATGAGGTAAAACCTAACTAAAATAACAATTATAGAATAGTGTCTTGCATGTATTGATAATTCTTTGGCTGAGAAGTATTTTTAACGTATGGCTTATGTTAGAACTCGACTTAATGCTACTTTCCGGACCAAGGACGTAGATATTAGGAAAAGAATTATCAACATTGATTTAGTGTATACTATCTAATAGGATAGTATTGAATTGTACGAGCTAATAACTTAGTCAAATATCGAATACGATGCTTAATATAAGGTAAAGGTAAGGGTTAGTATAGCAACACAAGTAGCCAGACCAAGATGCGGAGTGAAATTTTCTAGATGCCAGACCAAAGATTTAGAAATACATAACTTATCACTTTGCATGCAAATACTAGGAAAGAATTGTTATAGTAAGAATTATCATGTTATGAACCGATGGCGAACACGTAAACCCCATAATTTGATTAATTGATTAAACTCCAACATTTGAAGCTGTTAGTTGTCTCCTTTCATTTTGCTAGTTATTTCATTTATTTAGAAATAGAAAACCCCCCTTTTATCAATTTTGCTTTCCAAGGAAATCATTGACTGAACAATAGATAAATAGATTGAAGTTAAGTCTAAACTATTTTCCTCGTGGGAATGATTCCAACCTCATTATTTGGGTTATTTACTTGACACGACCGCTTTGCTTCTAATTTGAGAAGTAAGTTTGAGCGTATCACCGCACCCAAAACATCCTTCTTTTCTTGCAAGACACTTGCCCAGATTGTTCTTGTCACACTTAGGGAAAGTGAGTTATGTCTTGGTGCCTGAAACACTTCTCTGAGATTTCGAACCTGGTGATTTACCCTTCTAGACGTACCTTTCTTGGAGGATGGAACACTAGCTGATGATGGGGATGGAGACGAAAACTTCTGCATAACCTGCGAGCGATATCCACAACCCGATTTCTACTGAGAATAGTCATAGTTCCTACAGCTAGCCTTCTTATTTTCCTTAGCTTGTTCCCTAATCTTATCACCCTCAACCTTCTAAGCATGGGTCATAAGTCTAGAGATGTTTATATCTCCTAGTAACATCGCATTTCTGCACTCATTTTTCACCAAATCTTACACTGCATGCAAACATTTATTCATCTGCGCCTTGGAGTCCGCAACCATATGAGGATAATACGTGGAGAGTTGGTTAAACTTGAGTCCATACTCTTGGACTGTCATCTTACCTTGCTTTAAGTTAAAGAATTCTTGGGATTTTGCTCTATTGGGAAAAACCTGTCGAGAGAAGTCTCACTAAAGAAATCCCAAGTGATAGGAGTCGCATTTGCACCCCTATCCTCCTTCCACTTAGTCTACTAGATAGGAGCAACGTTCTTCACTAATATGATGCTAACTGAACCTGATCATTCCCTGTGACCTCAATTACCTCAAAGATCTTCTTGATATCATCCATGAAATTTTGAGGATCCTCATTAGCTTTCGATCATGAAAGGAACCTACTAGTCAAATCCCAGATACTGGTGATAAAATCCACGGAAAAATTCTTAAAGTTTTGGGGTTAGAACTGTTAGAGCTTGACGCTTTCTTGAGCTTTTTCTTCTTTCTTGCTTTTAATTTTCTAAGTTTAGATTTAATGATTTGACTTAAATATGTTTTAGTTATGTTCTAGTCTTAAATTGACTAAAATATGATGATTTAGGGTCAAAATGATGTAACTTAGGGTTTAAATGAAGTGCAATAGGTCCAAAAGACCACTGAGAAAGTTGGTGTCGTACAAAAGGACGGCCAGGACTGATGGTCCGTCGTCTGACCGACGCCCTGTCGTTGGGTCCATCGATTGGGCCTGTTCAACAAGCCTTTACTAAAATGGGCATAACTTTTTATTCAGAGGTCTGATTTTAGCAAGGTTGGTGGATATGGAAATATAATTAAATTATCTATTTGTTTGTAGGTCATAAGATACCTAATTCATTTTGTGATAAGGTTTATGATCATTTGAAGTTGACCCAACTGCATTTCCCATTAACTGTCTTCAAATTTTCCACCTATGGACCATGCTGGTAATCCGCAGAACTTGTAAGAGAGTAGGTGAATGGGTGTCCCAATCGATGGTCATGGACTATGGACCATCGTCTGTCCATCCGTTGATCAAGACTTTGCCAATTTTTCTAGGTTGAATTTTTGGCAGTTTTTGATCCCATTGACGGTTGTGTAAGACGGATCGTACAAGCCACCTTTGGTTGCACCTGCACATTTTTCTGAACAAACTAATGGTCTATTTTGGCAACGGGATGTAACACAAACATATCTAAATAATGTTGAAAACACTATTCATAAGGTCCATGAATGCAACACACGCATTGGTAAACCCAAAGGACATGACAGAAAACTTATAATTCCAATATTTAATTTTTGAAGTTTTCTTGGAATATCATGTTCCCTTTCTCTTAACTGATGGTAGCTAAATCAGAGATCTATCATAGAAAATTAGTTGGCACCTTGAAGAAGGTCGAATAAATCATCAATTCTTTGGAGATGATACTTATTATTGATGGTAACCTTGATCAATTGACGGTAATCTATATACATCCTAACGGAACCATATTTTTTTTTCTCACAAACTAGACCGAATAATCCAAAGGTGATGCACTTGGTCGAATAAACTTTTCTCTAAAAGGTCTTTCAACTACTCCTTAAATTCCTTCAACTTTGCTTGTGCCATTCTATATGAGGAATATATATAGGTCGTGTATTTTGAAGAAGATATATGCCGAAGTCTATCTTTCTCTAGGGAGGGACTCTGGAAAGACTTATGGAAAAACTTTTCCTACTAGAACTGACCGAATAGGAGGTACCTTAACACTTGAGTCATTAAATTGGTCTAAGTGATAGACATATCCCTTAAAAAGTCACTTTCTTGTCTGATAGTACAAAATTCAATGACCCTTAGGCATTCTTAATTTATTTTTCCACTCTAAGACTGACTCATTTGGAAACTAAAACTTTATTAGTCAAGTTCTACAATCAACTAAGACATAACAAGCGTGAAGTAAGTCCATACAAAGAAAAACATCAAAGTCTACCATGTCTAGGTCAATTAAATCAGTCATAATACTCTGTGATTGATGGAAATGAGACAATCATGATAGACTCTCTATGCTAGAATGGTCTCACCAAGAGGTGTAAAAACACTGAATGGTTCACTCAGTTGCTCAAGAATAATATCAAAGTTATAGCAGCATATGGAGTTACAAAAGATAAACTTGCTCCTGGATCAAGAAATGCATAAATAGTAAAGTCAAAGACTTGAATCATACCAGTGACAACATTTGGTGAATCCTCTTTCTCTCGGAGAGTAGTGATAGAATAAATATGGTTTCCTCTTCGCCTGCCCTTGATGTAGCTCATCTAGATGAAACTCTTATTTGGTGAAGCTACTGAAGAAGACTGGGCTCTATTTCCCTCTTTACCATTATTCTACCTTTTCTTAAGACATTGTCTTATAAAATTATCATTCCTCTCCACACGTGAAGAAACCACTAGAGCCATCATGATTCATCCTTGAGTTTCCCCTACCACACTTGGCACATGCGGGAGTCTTAGTACACCCTTGTGCCATACTTTCTTGCAAATACGCATGTCTAGCTCTGAAGTTATGACAATTCTAACTATTTTACCCTCATGTGTTCCTTGGTGTAGGTGAACTTAAAAGATTATGGAGCAGATCCTTTCTGCTTCTATTAGAAAGAAAATAAATTCACATTATTCCTTTGCTGCCCGTACTCATTCCTTTTGTCTTAGCCAGCCCTGTTATTCTTGAATTCTTCTCTATCCCTCAACTTTTTCCTGCTCAACTTGTTGCACATGGATAATCAGCCTTGAAATATCCATCACACCTACTAGTATGGTTGTCTTACTCTAATAACCCAAGTCTACACCCTGGACGTAGCTAGCACTCAAGAACCATTATTGGTCCCCAAGGGAAGCCTCATCCTGGCTTACTACAAGTGGAAGACTAACTTAAACATGCAAAAGCTTAAAACTAAAATAAAAGTTCTTGAAACTTAAATGCAAACATGAACTCAAAAGAAAATATTATATAATAGTATATATTCAATTAGACCTAAAATAGGCAACTTAAGTCATTAAAACATTTGATAAAATAAATGAGTAATAAAGACATCTCAAGTATACTGACTATGTATGAAGCCTCTAACTGATAAAGATAGATGTTGGGACAAGATCCACGACAACCTGACAAGACTTATAAGTAAATGAAATCCTCTAGAAGAAACAAGGTTCTCCATAGCTAACTCGAAATCTCGTATGCATCAACGAAGCTCTTGTTGATGATCCTGAATAATTGTGTCTACATCATAAGAAGATGCAGGATAAATTTCTCAGTACGTGGAATGTACGATCATGAAATGGGAAATTTATAGTAGAACATAAGCTTGAACTTGATAAAATTTAAACATACTTACCTCTTCTCAAACTAACTCAACTCAAGGCATACTCAAGGATACTCAAAACTACTCAATCTCACTCAACTCAGAAGTACTCAAGGTTAAGTCACTCAACTCAAAGATTAGATGTTCAACTTAAAGATTATACTCAACTCAAGATATAATATTTGACTCTTGGTCAACTCAATATAAGGCAATCATACGCATGCAATATATAGAAAGCTTTATAATAATTCAAAGAACATAGTTTTTTTCAAGAAAATGCAATAACAAGCTCAAATTTTCTCATTTAATAAAGTAATATAGCTTATTTGGGAGATTCTCTAACCGAAAATCATCACTATGAAACTATGTGATGGTACAACATTTTACCTCACGTTGCCAACAACATTCCTATACCTTTCCATCGGTATAGAACCTGATCTAATAAGTGGATCCGCTAGTCTTTACTAATAATCACTAAGGAATCATCTAAAGAGTATGATTTATTTTCTGCCCTTGATGGCTACATGGTTTATGGGGGCTTAAGTTAACATGAACTCACCTCTCCATATCGGTGCTCAATAATACTTCTAAAATATACTTAGCTCATATGTTTTTTGTTTTAAAAAAATCTCTAGTTTGAGATAATCTTTCAAACATAGATTAAAAACTCTCTTTGAATTTATAGATTCCTCTGTCTCAAACTAGCTCAATGGCTCGTTTGAACATTTCAGTTTCCTTTCTTGTTGAGATGTGAAAACATTTACAAACTCTTAGGGAATACTTAAATCTCTTACAACTTTTTGAGAAATGAACCCAACTCTTTAATCTTTATTTAACTTGAAACTAAAGTCTTAAAAACAAGGTTAAAACATTATTAAAGACTCTTCAAAACTTAATAAACTTTACTATAACTTGTTTTTAACTTCTAGGATTGACTCTGAACATCTCTTGTCTTTGATCTAAAATTTCCTTGAATTGGATTATAGATTCAAGTCTCATATATATAGATCATTTCATGATGTTCAACTTGGAGGATTCATGTAGAATAATGAACATCAACTACTCAACTCAAGGACTCAAAGACACTTCTTATCTAAAGATTGTTCGACTTATAGTGGTTCATGAGGAATTATAGGCATGAACTACTCAACTCAAGTGCCCAATATTCATACGGAATTATGAGCATGAACAATTCAACTCAAGGAATTCATGGGTAACATGTAAAAGTTCCATGATTAGAAATATAATTACAAAAGTGTTAGAAACTTATTGATCAAGAATAAGAACTTGAAGATGCTACTCCTCTCAAAGATATTCAATATGTGAAGTCCATGCGGAATTTCAGAGCATGAACGACTCGACTCGAAGGTCTACATACTACATGGAACTCATCTATATGACTCTTCTCATTCTCTTATTTGTTTCCTTAAAACATAGTTGAAATCAATGATGGATCTCAGGGAATTCACATTTCAACTTAAAGGATTTCTTGAAATCTACTCCTAATCTCTCTTGAATGTGAATTATGAGTTCAAGAGTTTTGGTTCATGACATGGAGGATCTGATCATGACAAGGTAGACTCGTGAATGATTTATCTTCATCCTCCTATCACTTGCTTAAGTCTTGAAACAAGTTACTCGAAGTTGTAGAAGACTCCTCAAAAGGACTCGAAGGGACTCTTTCAAAATGTTCAGAAGAGATCTTGAAACATAATATTAACTTTACCTTGAATTCGAATTATTAATTCAAGGGTATGATTCATGTTATGAATGATTTCTAATTATTTAAAAGTAGTTTATAGTGTTTAGGATCAAAAGGAATAAAAATACACTTTAAATGAGCTCAAACGGGAAAATATACGGAAAAAGAGTGGGGGCAAGTGACCCTAGCGCGTTTGGGGCACGTCGTGTCAGCATATCTCTAGGGAAGGTTGGGACGAATTTCGCCTCTCGTTTTCTGACCCTTAATCGCTTTTAATCGATTTATTTTCTAACGTTTTCCTTAGATTCCATTACAAATCTAAGTACACAATAATAAACTCAAAACAAAACTCCAAACAATAACATTAATCTAAAGAAATTATGAAAATCCCAACAAGACAAGATTTATAATGAACCTTAAGAACCATATCAAGAACTTACACCCTTAAACTTTTTTAGAATGAAATTTTGCTGAAAATAATATGTTTGATATGTGGGCGAACTAAACAAACACTATGGAAGCTTACATACCTCTTAGTTATTAAACCCATGGAAAAATTCCACAATAATGTTAACGGGCGCTTGATCATCTCCTTTTTTCTTTTCTTTTCTCTTATTTTCACTTTGAACTGTCAACTAAAACCCTAGGCGTATATTAGGATAATAAAACTAAACCTAATAGGATTATACCCCTAAAATATTACAAAAAAAAAACAAATTAAATCTTATTGGGTATGGGAAAGGCAAAAATACTCCTCACTATTTTCGCAAACTTTCCTTAACTGGCCAATCTAAGTTTAGAAGGTCGTACCTCACTCATCCAAACTCGAAACATACGAACTTAGCGGAGTTGGAAAGATAATCCAATGATATTTCCAATGAAATCTTGTATCACACCTACCTCATCATCTGATAGAAGTTATGTTTGTTTGAAGTTGGCCAAAAACTCATCCTTAGCTTAATTTGAAAAATTTCAGATTATTACTATTTCCAATTTAGTTCTTTTAGAACTCAAGGTGCTACATCTATTGTTATTTATAATTAATAAATTTTAAATTCCTTGGTAAAAACTTACTCACTACAAAAGTTGGTTCAAGTCTTTTGTCGCGGTGTTAGACTTACTTCTGTTACTTTATAGATTAGACAACGCAACGACGAATAACTCACCAAGCTCCTCATGTCTGCAACCATCTCTTTGTTTTCTTAGCTCAAGGGGAAAGACATGCCCCATGAAATAACTATAAATTTAGCCCAACTCACAAACGTTTACACGTAAGCACAAGTTAGAAAGAAACTTTTTAGAGATAAACTCTAACGAACTAAATAAGTACTAAAGAAGTGAATAAATTCCTAAATGTTGCAGACTCCTAATTATAGATGTGGCGTGCTTCACACCGATAACTAAGACTCTACATACACAAATTCATAGACTCCCTAGTACTCTTTAACTCTGTTCTTTGATACCAATTTTGTCATTCCCAGAATCTACACCATGGGCGGGACTAGAACTCAAGAACCATTGGTGGCCCTAAGCGAATCCTTGGCCTGAATTACTTACTCGCACAAGACTTAAAAACACAAGAATAGTCTATATAAAGAACTTGTGAAATAAACTAAGAAAGTCTTAAAGAAACATTTAACTGGTCTAAATGGCTACTCAAGTGTCATAGCAAAACATTTGAAATACAAAGCTAAAATACTCATAAGTAACTGTCCGACTATCTATGAAGACTCTAAAACAACTAAGATCGACGTTGCGACAAGCCCCATCCTAATGAGCTAATATAATAACTGAATGAAATAAAAATGAGTCCTCTGTATTGCAAGGAGACTGACCAACTCACTCAGTGGATAGACAATGCGCTGCATGTTTATCTTGGCTACCTGCATCGGCATCATAAGATGATGCATGCCCACTAAATTAGTACATAGAATGTCAGAGTATGTGAGTTAGAATGCTAAATATAATATAGGCTTGAAAAGAGTCTGAAAAAAACACTTATATGGGGTTTTCTTAACTAAATTCGACTACACTTATTGCAATATAAAGTATTGTAAACAAATGCAGTATAAAGAAATGTTTTAAAATATGTTATTCAAATCTGTGTATTTATAATACAATAATAAATTTGTATGTATGCACATATAACATATGAACTCTGTTTGTATCGAAAATACAAATATATATAGTGATAAAAGAACAATTTACCTCATGTTGTCAATGACCATCATATACCTTGCCAGGATATAGGACCTAACTCACTAAGTGGATACACTAGTCTATGCTAGAAAACACTAAAGGAATCATCTAAAAAGCATGAACCTTTCTACCCATGATGGATACATGGTTTACGGGGGAAGTGATTTATCTGAACTCTCCCCCATAATGGTTTTCAATTTTACTCCCAAAATATGATACTAGATCTTATGTTAAAATATACTTCTTTATGTGATTTGAGATTATTGCTCAACAATATAGCTCAAAGACTATCTTGGAAATCAAAGTTTCCCCTCCTACTTAATTGTGAGAAAATTTACTCTTTTTTGAAAACTAGCTTAATGTCTCTTTCGAAATCTCACTATCTGTTCTTTTCTATATGTGAAAAGCATTAAAAACTTATTGTTAATTGTAGTTTTCATATACTTCTTTGATGAAAAGAACTTTAAATTTGAACTCCTTGTTTAACTTTGAAACTAAGTATTAAAACAAGTTAAAACATTCGTGAAAGACTTTTTAAAAACTTTGAGAACTTATCTTGACTTAACTTTTGAATTCTTCAGTTGACTTTTAACTTCTTGACTTCTCTCTTAACTTCTTGCCTTGACTCTTGACTTTCCTTGAATTGAATAATGGATACAAGGATATATCATGATACGTGATAGGAAAGATCTCGCAATATTTATAAATGGTTTTAGGTACGAACAACAAGGTTCTTGAAGTGTCATGACCCGAAATTCATCGATAAAAATTTTCATAAAACAACTATAGTTATCACTCCCGATAGTTGTCCTGCGTCATTTATGATTAGTCGGTGTAGTTGGTTTGAGAATTTTACACTATTCGTTTAACTTTAATTAATTAATTGATGGATAATTGTAGATAAATGAGTTAATAGATAGTTAATGGGTTAAAGTGATAATTTTTTTAAGAACATATGCCATTTATCCAATATTTACTAAAATAAGTGAGTAAAATTTATCACATTTAATACACAATTACTTGAGAAAAGAAGTAAAAGGGGGGAGGAGGAACGGACGAGGGCTTCGGCTTCTTACAAACCGCTTCAGGTACTGCATCAGGTCTGCACGTTCTTCAATAATTTCTACACATATATACATTTCTTAAAATAATATTATATTGAATGAAAGGATAATAATTTGCTTTGTAAGTTTGTAGATTTGATAGTGCGGTATATCCTTTGTTATTACACATAATTTTGTATCAATTTTGGTTTTCCATTAATATATTGATGATTGGACAATGATTGCCTTTTAGGAATTAATCCTTAGAAAATAAGAATTTAGGGATTATGAATAGGAATACAGTATGTCATTGTAAGTTGATTAGATGGAACGGTACCAATTGTAATTTTTATTAATTATTATTAGTTTTCTTCTTCTTATTATTCATTATCGTATTATGAGTCAAAATTTATATATTGGTATAGGTAATTGAATGTTGAATTCATGATATTGAAAAAATGAAGTTAACCCTATGCTTGAAAATTGGAAAATATCATAATTGAAATATCAATTGACATCAAGATTAGGAACTTGACTGTATACTTGAGTGAGTTTTTTGAGTCTAGACTTTGATGGTAATGTGACTGTTGTTAGTCTCGAATTCTTATTGTGGTCATTTATTTGAATAGATTGCTTTGAGTTGAAAGTTTAACGAAAAGGGAAGACTGAAGTCACACAGTGAATGTTTGATTGATTGAGGCAATTGAGTGTCTGAATTTCATATATTTCCTAGCGGCCTGTACATGGGAGTAATGGGAAATGGCAAATGGTTGACTTGTCCACCTTGATAAATTCTAATGATGAAAAGGGATAATAAAAGACAATGTGATTATTGTTTGTGTGTGATAGTTTGAGAATTGTACAAGTACCACTGTTATAAAGAAAAGTTTATTACTATAAAATATGGATTGTAACCCGAGAATACCAAAGCATATGTGCATAGCTGATATTTTATTTACATGATTTCTTATGTCTAATTTAGTTCTTTACTAAACTCGTATAATTGAAATAATTAAGATGATTATATGTCATAGAAACATTTGATATATTGAGATGTTTCATCCTCTTTAATTTGATATCAATATTGTGCACATGTATTGACATGAAATAGGATATTAGTAAAGGTATAAGATGTGGTGATCATCCATGTTGAGATTGAGTTATGATTATTTGGGCACGTAGAGATCATCCGTACGATGTCAAGTTATGATGATAATTTGGGCACGTGCAGATCGATCATGCGGAATTTATTGATTTACAATAGTCTATTGAGATCGTCTGTATAGACATGTGAATATTGTTCATGTTGGTATATGGACCTCGCGAGTCCCGTATGGGTCATGAACTCTCTCTGAATTTCTGAGGAGTATCATGTATAAACGGTTGAGAGAGTACTTGGTATTTTGAGGCATATAATTTCATGGTGTCATATTGCATTGTATCCCATGACATCCTTCATTCATTATGAATGTGTATTTTATTAATGGCTGGAATATACTTGATATTTGGTTATCTTTATTTGATGAATGTTATTTTGTGCGTTGATGATATCGCCAGTGTCTTTTTGTGAAGGTTGTAATTGATGAATATTAAACTTATACTTGAATATGTATGTTCTTGTAATTGGTGAATTGTTAGGTTGGACTGATTTTACGCAGGTTATAGTTGTGAAGGTTTGGGTTGGGTGTAAGGAGTACCCGTATTTTATCTCCTTAGCTTGTGTTTAGAGGTTTGCTTGCTGAGTACGGTCTGGTTTGGTACTAACCCTTGCTTCTACAATTTTTTGGTAGGTTACGAGCCTGGATTTTGTGGTACTTGTCATTCTCTTATTTTTCGAAGCTTCTTGATGATTTTTAAGGTAGTTGTTTTTCATCTCAATAGATCTCCTTTCTCCTTTTTTATGATTTTGTTCTATTCTAGGAACAAGGTCATTAGAGACTTGTATATTTCTTTCAGTTTTGTTATAACGCATTAGAGACTTATACACGTGACAACCAGATTTTGGGGGTAATTTTGAGTTCATTGTTAAATTTCCGCGTTTTATTAAATTTTTTGAGTTTAGGTTGACTTGTCTGGTAGGATAATACAAACTTCATCACGTCTATTTTTGGGTGGTAACGACATAGTATCAGATCCCCAGGTTCATAAGTCTCATGTCAAATCGAGTCTTAGTAGAGTCTCGATGATTGATACAGAGACCTTTGTTCTTATCTTCGAGAGCCTATAGTAACTTTTAGGAAAAATCTTTACTTTTTGAATCTCTATCGTGTATACTTGGTTCTATTTTATTCTTATTGCTTCATTCTACTCTCTCGATATTATTTGATGACTCGTATGTGGTTCCTCATGTGAGTAGTTGATGTCGTATATGATTTTAATGTAAAATATAATATTAAGACGAAAATAATGTACTTATGGAAAAAATGTTTGGTTAGATTTATAATGTTCAACAATTTGAAAGGATTGTATAAGGTTAGTTACCCTAGTAAAATGAAAAGTACTTGTGTGGTTAGATAACAAAAAGTGGACGAATTTAATTAATGGCAAGATAATGAACAATGCAACTTGAGAAAACACAGTAAGAACAGTTGTCATAGTATGTATGAGGTTCTTAGCGAATGATAACAATGTTGTTGCACCAATTGAGGTCAGATTCTCTTTTGTAGTGTAATAGATTGAGCGTATACGAAAGATTATTATAATATGACAATCACGATGATACAAATTCATACTTGGTTAAAGTTTTATATTTTTCCACTCTTGTTATGGACTTGATCTTCAAAGGAATGCATATCACGTTAGATGAGAGACCAAAAGAATTTAGTAGTGTAATATAGTTATTTAATGGGCAGAAATGTATGGACTCTTTGGGTACAATCTTCTAGATAGGTATGATGTGTTCTATTGGTGGATTTAACAAAGTTTCACAATGTGGTACTAGTGGTATATGAAACCGAATACGTCAATTGCCAAGTTTGGATACTAACTACTTAAGGATTTATCAATTGTATAACATGTTCATCTAATAAGATTTGATTTTGCAATCATATTTGAGAAGCCAATTAGCTTGTTACTATGACAGATCAGTTAAGCATTATTTATAATGAAGCTTTTAGTGGTGGATCTTTGTTACGTTATTGATGTACTTAGGTTGTGAAGAGTATCCTAAAGATTTTAAATGAGTGATATTCAATCGTAAGCTCCATGAAAGTGGATAGATATTAGGTTGAGAAGCTAAAAGGTAAAGGAAATCTAAATGAGTATGTTATTGTGAAGGTAATTGATAATTTTAGTAAGGTAACACATACAAAGTTTAGTTAGTCTTTTAAATTAGATTGACAAAGATGGGTTTGAAATGTCATGTCGATAAAAAGGTTGACTTTGAGATGAGAAAAGTGTCTGATGAGCGTAACGATAATAAGAATTTGTGATGAAATCATAATTAAGATACAACTATATGATAAGGATTGTTGGCTGAACAAATTTTTTATGGTTATAATGACTAGCAAGTATCTAATGTGGTGGTTTTCAACTATTTGGTAAGTAATGTGGTTGTATGGAAAGTCGAAAAATATGTAGAGACACTGCTCGAATAAAATGTAAAGCATCTACAGTCATAATGAAAAAGTGTGAGATGTAGTGGAGAATTCAGAAAGAGGGGAGAGTAAGTATATTTTTCTTATTGCAAAGGCTAAAGAAATATCTTCAAGGGGATTGAGAACTGGATTTAGAGACATGTGTTTTATTCAATTTACTTTGATTATGATAATAATGTCACAACTTCATCATATTGGTTAAAAACTATTGCATAAGACTTGAGAAAGGAGTGTATATGTGCTCAACTCGAGTGTGAATATAAATTCTATTGTGATTTTGAGTTTGATAATGAGTATGGTTCAATATTTAGAGAAGGATACCATAATATCGATAGAAAGGCGAACAACAAAAGTTAAGATACATGATTTCATAAAAAATATAATCTTCAAAGTATGAGCTAATGTTAATAGATAATGGGATTGTGTTACGTGGTTGGGCTAAAAAAAAACTCAAAATTTTCGTTGTCAGTTTGGAATTGTGGTAGTGTATTTTGTCAAGGTATGGATTAGTAACGTAATAAATGTCGATCACAATGAGTATGAATCATTTGGAAGGACTTAAAAAGAAATTGAGTAGTAAATTTTGTTACTTTTGATTGTCATACTTAACGGGGGTTTCATGTAATGTTTTGATTTAGAGGATAAGGTAAAAAACATATATATAATGAATTGTTGGTAAAAGAATAAGATTGGGAAGCAAGTCAACGAAAGGAAAAAGACAATGGTGTATTGAAGGGTTAAAGATATTTATAATTTTATGTCATCGAAAAATTCTAAGAAAAGTGAAGGAATAAGACCTCATGTATAAACCCTTGGTTTGTAGTTGAAGGATCTATTGATTTTTTCTTATGAAGTTCGATATGTCTGTGAGATGTGAACTAGTTCAATACAAACTATTATGATGTGTTACATAGACATTTAATATTGAGTAGAAGTTATGAGCTTATAGTATACCCAATTATTGGAGTCTTAAATTTTTTCTTATGTGTTGTTATGAGGTGCATGATGGTTTTGAATATTAGTTGCAATTTAGTTTCTGAAAAAAAAATATACGTGGAGTTGACATTGAGTGTGATTCAATTGTTGTATCTCGATGGTAAAGTACTTTTTGATTTTGAATTAGTGTTATGAGCCTTGGGTGTGACCTGTATATATCATTAAATGTTTAAATGGAAAGACAAGTAGTTGTAGTTTGAAATTTTTGGAGGCGATAATATATTTATTAAGAAGACTTGATACTACTGCCAATTTGAGAGGAAGGAAGTGGTTGGTGTGGTTAGGAGTTTGTTAGTATTAACAATGGTGGCTTTATATTAATACAGTGAGAAGATGTGGGGTTTGATAAATTGGGTCTTGACAACTGTAGAGGCTTGTACATGTGACAATCATATTTTAAGGGTGTTTTGAATTGATTTTTAGATTTTCTCATTTTATTGGAATGGTTGAATTTTAGGTTGACACGTCCATATTTTGGGTCAGGACATGAAGAATCGTGGATAAGAACTTGAATAGAATCCTTGAAACCCTAGCTTGAAGGTAAATGATCAAGAAACCCTTTCTAGAGATTCTTGACTTAGTTTCTTGAATTCTCTATGGCAAAGAATAATAATTTTTCATCGGGAAAGATGAAAATATGATTGTCTAAAACATTTTATTAATCAAGCAATTCATTTACGGTTCTCTTGGAGGTAAAGAAAACAAAAACAATCATTTTTAATGGTTTCCCGTTGGGTAATTCGTAGCAGCACTGTATAGGTTACTAAAATAGTCATAACGTTTTACTTAGAAATTGGATGGACACAAAATTTGTAGCGTTGGAAAATAGATTGAATTAGCGTTAGTTTGATAGGTTTTGAATCACATCAATATTAATAATCTAAGAGATATGATCATCTAAATTTGTACAAAGTAGAATCTTTAACTTCAATACTTAATCGATAAGGAAACTTCAAAAAAATTATCAAGAACTTAAACCCTTAAATTTCAGGAATGAAATTATTTTGAATAAATCATGATTGGCATGTGGGTAAATGAACCCAACACTATGGAAGCACACAAACCTCGTAAGGATCACCCCTTGACGAAATCCACAAGCGATTCTTGGACATCTTGACGAATCTTGAGCTTTCTTCCCTTTTCTCCTCTTTTTTTCTTCTCTCCAGCCTTACCTTGAAATTTACTTTTCTAAACTGACTAAAATCTGAATTTAACCCAATAAAACTCCTAAAAATGAATTAATTAAATTTGGAAGGAAAAGACCAAACTACCCTTCTAAAATCCAATTTTAAGACTTTCCTTATTCCAAATGCCCAATTTTTTAAGGTCATAACTCATTCATACGAACTCGGAATCGTGCAAACTCAACAACATTGAAAGATCGTTCTAAGAGTTTTTAAACCATATCTTAAAATACTCCTAACTCATCTTGAGATTGAAGTTATGGTCGTTTGAAGTTGATCAAAAACTCACTTTTTCTAACAGAAGTAAATCTCCAGATTTCTGTTCTTTTCAAAATATCACTATTTAAAATTCGTAGCTTCTTCTTAGTTATTTCAAGTTGCGAGATGATGCAATTATTATTAGTATAAGGTACATCATGCTGAAATATTGCTATCAAATGAATTTCAAAAGTAATATTTAAACAATTTTAATTATTTAATTTTAAAATATATAAAGCCTTCAACTTGATCAAAGCTTTGTTAATATGTCAGAACACATACATTTAAGTGTCTCTTATAGGTCAAAAATATTTTATTTCTAAAATTTTTGCCTTGTTTCTAACAAACTATAGCCTCCATCATTTTATATAAAACAAATACAAATACAGAAGTTGTTGTCGAATGTGAATTATCTTTTGTAAAAAATGCACATAAATTAGATCAATTTATACCTTTCTTATGATAGATAGTGGATCATTGTTAATTTTTGGTACACCTACAAAAAAATAGTTAATATTAGTGATAAAAATATTAATTTCTAAAATATCTAATCGATGTATATAAATCGTAATTATTATAGGTACGTGCACACTTTTGCCTAATTCAAAATTTACTAGTTCTATCATCAGTGAATTTAACAAAAAAAAATTAGTTAAATTATTTTAATTTTTCCTAACCAAAATTTAACCAAACAAGAATATACAATTTCATGATACTCAATGAAGTTATAATTAAAAAGAAAGTATTGCTACCTGATTTGATATTTGCAAGACAGATTTCTATGTTGAAAGAGGTGAAATAGCTATAACACACGCCTTTACCTACCAAGTAAAATGAACTTTCAACTAATCAGAAAACATATAAGAATAAGTTGAATTAAAGACAATAACTTATAATGTGAATAGCATAAATAGTGATCATAACCAGAAGTAGATCATATTATAAACATGAGAAAATGTTGCTACACAAAGTAGGATTGATAATCTAATAATTTGATGAATTGGGATAATTGTCTTGTAATTTTTTCCTATTTAAACATAATATATAACATTTAGTGAATGAATATATTATATTGAATTGATTGATATACCAAGCAACTTTTCAAATTCTCCAATATGCTTATTTCTACCAAAAGATCATGTTTGATTTTTTTCATTACGAGTAGGAAGGTAAATCATTAAAAAAATGAATACACATAACTCCAAGTCTTTTAATTTATCTAGTTCATTCATTTATTATATTATTATACATATATAAGTAGCTCTTTCTTTTAATTTGGTATATAAAAAGGGGGAACACCAGGGTATCAACGTGTTTTCTTTTTGTTTATTGTTTTGATATTTTTTTCTCTTAGTTGTGTTAGAGAACTTCTCTCAAACTTCCAAAGGTTGATTCCCTTCCACGAAAGCCTTTTTTTGGATACTTTTTCTCTTCGTCGTGTTGGAGCACTTCTCTCTAACTTTCAAGGTTGATGCCATTTCCAGAAACACCTTTTTTTGTGTTTGAGCACTCTCTCTCCAACTCTCATTGTTTTCTTACCATCAATCTTTTTCTTATTGTGTTTTATTTTTATTATTATTATCATTTTATTTTTTGTGTTGAAGCACTCTCTCTCTTCTCTCTAGCTGATGCTCTTCTCATCAACACAAAAATCTATGTATTTCTGTATATTTCTAGGTTGTGGTGTATATTTACGTGTTTTCTACTATATATATAAAAATATTTAGTAACATTTATATTTATAAAGTTAAAAATCAAACTGAACTACAACAACCACTCTAATTGACATATCCTAATTAAACATAAATAAGTAAATATTAATAATTAATAATCCTAATCAATTTCGACTTCGTACTCGAACATTAAATTATTATGTCCAATAAGTTTGATTCCCATAATGAATATTTGGCCTTGTGATCACAAATCTTCTATAAATATTGTATCCAGAGTTGGGACTGGTTGAAAAGTTATTTCAGGTACGGATGAAAATTGGAGAGGGGTGGGGTAGGGCAGGGTAGAGTAAGCCTTGACATACCATACCCTGCCCCATTTAATATTTCTTGAAGATTAGCTCTGTCCCACCTCTCCCTAAAATAATTCAAATATCTAAAAAAGAGTTATAGATCTATTTTATGAGGCATTATACAAAGTAGTTTGAGTATAAAATGTTGATCAGAATAGAATCCTATAAGAAAATAAAAGGGATAGGAGTGACTTAGCAATTTCTGTGGACAAGCTATTTTATTTTCTCCATTTTTACCTTAATTTTTATTTTTATTACATAAATGATGATTGTATAAGTCTCAAATTTTGTTGTGAAGTTTTGTCAAAGTACACAAAATATGTTTGATTAAGTACAGTATGAATCTCACACCCACACACCTAGTGTCGACAAGAGCGATAACGAAAGTGAAGAGCTCGAGTAACTTAGGTAGCAGCCACTCAAATGGTGAAATGGGAGTATCCGAGTGCAATGAAGATCTCACTAGCTTATTTGAATTCCTGATAATCACCATTATTTTGATAAATTTCATCAATATCAAAATTTAAATTGATATAAGTTTCATACAAGCTTAGAGATTAAGAGGTTGTTTAGTATACGGGATGAGATGCCCAAGGATGTTACTTTGAACTTTACATTGCTGAAAATTTCCTCCAACAAGAAATTTCATGGAAGACAAAAAGAAAAAGCAAAACAATTGGTTTGGTCATATATGTTAGTAAAGGAAAGCAAAACGAAAACCAAAAGCATTGATTGGTGACTTTGAATAAGTAGTTAACTAACATGCTATAATAATTTAACTCAACACAAGTATATAACTAACATTCTATAACAATCTAATTCACAAGGGTGTATATAACTTAATACGTTTCTTCATACAAAAAGAATAACTTAACATGATTCAAATATATACTATTAATTCAATTTACTCTATTATAGGAGGTTATTATTCTATTTTTCATATTACCTTACAAAGGTTGATATGATATATAATAATGTTTCATTCCAAGGTCTCACAAGTAAAAAATTTGAGTGACTTTGCTAATAAGAAAATAATTAATGGATCCAACAAAAATAGATTTAAAATTTAGGACTTTCCCTCGATATTCAGTTTTATGCCATCAAAAGTATTGAACCTCTCATGTCCACTGTAATGAGAAATATTACACCTTATTGTGACGAGTAAAATATTAAAAATATATACTTTAACTCACTTTTAATTTAAACAGCTTATAATACCATAGTTCAATCTCTTTATTTTTCCCCACAAACTGTTTTTTTTACGCACCGACTCTCATTTCTTTCAACACTTCAGTGTTTTGTAATTTTTATAATTAACATCCTATTCATTACTTATTTTTCTCCATTTCTCCAAGTACGTACTTGGATGAAAGCCATGTGTCATAATTAAAAGTTAAAGGTGGAGATTTATTTATTATTTTAATCTCCACCTTTAGTTTTTAATTATGACACATGAACTGCATTCAAGTGTGTACTTTAAAAATATGGTGAGAATAAATAATGGAGAAAAGTTAAATCCGTAATTTTATTTACAGTATGTAGTTGAATGTTGCCACTAGGACATCATCACTAAAGAAAGAGAAGACCTCCAAATTCATAATTCATAGATTATGCCCGTGGCGTTTCCAACTCGATTAATTCTATCTTATACCTATTACCTCCCACAGTGTATTGGCAAATTATCTTGTATACGTATTTCTATTCTAAAAAGGAAAAGTCACGAACGACAACACCACTAAGGGTATGTCAGGTATGTATTCCTGTTTTGATATTTGGTTGGATAAAATATTTTTAAAAATATTTTCCAAATCAACTCATTTTCTTCAAATTCGAGGAAAATGACTTACTTTTAAAACATAATGAAAACATTTTCCAAACTATTCTTCCAACTCCTAATTATTTTTTGTGGTTGAAAAAATCAATTTAAAGCTTTTTTTTTTTAAAAAAAAAAAACAATTTTCAACCTCAATTTTTTAATTTCATTACACACCCTCACCCTGACCCTCCTCCCACCAGACCCTACCAACCCCCCACGCAACCCCCACCCCACCCCCAATATATATATATATATATATATATATATATATATATATATATATTATATATATATATATATATATATATATATATATATATATATCTATATATATATATATATATATATATATATATATATATATATATATATATATATATATATATATATATGTATGTATGTATGTATTTTCACCCCAACCCTACCCTCCACCCCCACTCACCCACCCCACCCAAAAAAAAGGAGTTTGTTTTTGAAAAATATTTTTAATTTTAACATATTCCTTAATACCAAACACACCCTAAGAGTTTAATAGTTTTTCTATAAAATTTTTCAACCAGAGAAAACAAAGGACTTACCAAAGATCATAAATTTTGATAATAGCCAAAATATGGATAACATCTTCCATGATGCACGCAACATCAATACCGAAAAGTTCGTCTACATCATAAGACATGGAGTCCTTCCCATGATATCTGTAATAAGAAGGATGGTGGTGGTGGTACCTCAATGGATGAAGTCGGAGGGAACGAATGACGACAAAACTAGGCGAGACGAATGAATAGTCAAAAACATTTTGAATGCTGCTCAAATGCATTTATTTGTTGGAACTCCGATAATTACAGTGACCTTCACCGCTTGTTATACATTGCCAGAAGCTTTTTAAAGCGATACTACTAGCCCTAACAAAGGGATGACAATTCTATTAAGGAGAACAAGATTCTGTGCATTTGTTGTTTCAGATATCATCACCTTTGCATGCTCCTCTCTGTTGTATTCGCCTACTTTGCATTGCATTAATAACAATAGTATCATCTGTAGCGGAGTTACAAGTTATTGTCCTTATATTAACACAACTATGTTGCAGCTTCTGGCAATGGAAGTAGGTCAAGTTGCATTACAATTGGTATGTATGCTACATTAGCACATTTAGTTTGTCTTGACATTACTGTATATGTTATCAACAACATCTCTTACTATCTCATTTGCTTTATGATTCTTCTAACTTAAACAAGGCCTCAAAAGAATCTGAACAGATCCATTGTCTGACAATAAGATTTCATCATTCTAAAGATGCAGCATGCAATGTGTTTGATGTTGCATATAATTTCAAGTGATGACCAACTGTATCTTATGAGTCCAATTCCATAACGAATATTGGGCCTTATGATCTCAAACTTTTTATTTAACTTGTATACCGAGTTGTGTCTACTTTTAAAAGTTTTTGCACAGACTGCTGCTATTTCGTGATGTTCTTTAATTTTTGCCCATAAAATTTTCTTGTCCAAAGTACCCGCGAGTAAAATTACTTAATTTCTCTATCAAAACCTTTTTAGAGAATGTATTCTCTAGGGAATAAGTTCAATGTCATATAATTTTGAAGATAAAACTTTACCCTTAATATTAAAAAATTTTCTCTACACACAAGTAATGTTCTAACGGAATTCTTTAGTCTTATTGGTAAAGTCTATTGAGTCTTTCTTATTAATTGGAATATCTTAATTAATATGTCATACAAGTGTAGAACTTGTGGATGTTTGTTTATCTTCGTGAAGTTTTTACTAAGTATTTGTATTAGAATATCATAAAAAAAGAATTTCACGAACATTATAAATATTCGAGTCCTAATTGATTGGAAAGTGGCTTGCATACCGTACTGATAATGGTCCATGAACTTGTAGAAATATATTTGGATCTATACATAATACATAATTAGGTCTTTTGACTTTCCTTCAAATCACATTTATGTAGAGTTGTCATAATGGGTTGGACCAACCTAACCCAACCCTAACGAGCTAGAGAGTAAAATAGGTTAGGCCGGGCTGACCCTTTTAGTAAAGAGCCGATAAAATAGTGGCCCAACCGAGCCGTAAGTGGGTCACGGGTTCACCCTTGAATGTTAACGTTTATTAATAGGACATCAATACAAACAAAATTTCTTTTTTAAATACATTTATGAATCTCACACTTCAGTGAATGGTTATCAAAATACATAATAGTCGACATAAAATTTAGCGGAAAAATGTTGACCATGCAACCATTCCTCCCACAAAAAACAATCTAGTTTAAAAAGACTTGATTTTTTTGTTTTTCACATATTTTTTGATAAAACATTTACAAATAAATCACTACTATATGTATATATAGTAGGATCGAAGTTTTGAAACGGTCGTCGAGGTTGTGTCCAAGTTCGGGTATAATTTTCAATTTATAATTTTTTTAAAAAAAATATTTTTTGGCATTTTTTTTTATCAAACTAAGTCATTATATAAAGCAATTCACCAAAATAAGGTATTTTTCTAAAAATTTATAAAACTAGTATAAATTTATTCCACAATAACGTTTTAGGGCATATTATATTTTTTAAAAGATGACAGCGTTAGGTTTATATATGTTACTCATAGTAACATTTTATACTCCTTTCAGTTAGTTGTTTTTTTGTACAATTCTAAGTTGATTCTTTAACTTTTCCTTCATTTGAATAGGTTTTCCCTTTGCAATTCTAAGTTGTTTCTTCTTTTAACTTCACATTGCATGTCATTTCCTTCTAATTTCTATGGTGTCCTGGGGAGTTGAAGTAAATTAATTTGTTTTATAGTGTTGTCTTCCTACTTGCATGTGAACCAAGTCCCATATTTTTAAGTGAAGAAGGGCAACGAAACAAACATGTTCCTCTGATTTCGAGGAGTCGTTAGCCTTTAAAAAATTATCTCAAATCAGAAAAGATTACAATATAACTGAAAAGAAATTAATAGAATGGGACATCGACGCACAACTGAAAATTAACACAACTACACTAATAAAAGACGATTGCTTTTAACAAAGTGTAACTAAAAGTCACGTATAATAAAACATTACAGTGAGTAACGTTGAAGGGGTAAAATATCTGTAACACCCTGCAACTAGAAAGAACAAGAATTAGAAAGAAACTAATTTTTTAAATAATTAAATTTTGAAAGTTTGACAAGTTAAGCTAAGTATATATTTTGGATTTATTTCAAACAATCATAACTCCTAGATCAGGATGAGATAGGTGTTGTGCCAGATACTGTAGGAAATATCTTTGAATTATATTTCTGACTCATCTGAGTTTACTCAGTTTCGAGTTCGTATAAGGGAGATATGTCCATTTGAAATTGGGTTGTCTAAATAGGAAACGTCAATACCAAATTTTACAAGGGTATTAAGGTATTTTCACTAACTAATTAGAAAATTTTTGTTTTGGTAATTAAGTTGGGATTTACACTAATTGGATTCCATTTAGGCTATTGAAAATAAGTTAGAGTTCTGCGAGAAGAGAAAAGAAGAGGAGAAAAGAGAAGAAGAAGCAAGGAATCACCAAGTTCTTGAAGAATTGCTAGTGGATTTATCCAAGGGGTGATCCCGATGATATATGTGAGATAACATAGCGCTGGGTTAGTTCACCCATGCGAAAATCATGATTTAATTTAGTAAAATTATGTTCTTGAAAGTAAAAGAAATTGAAATTTTGATGGATTTGTTTGATGTTTCTATTGGGTTCTTTATTATTGAAGTTGTTGAGATTTTGTTTATTTTGATTCATAAAATTAGATATCCTTTTTATTACATTCTTGTATATTTTGGTTTTATAGTTGAATCTAAGTGTTCGTCATGGGGAAGTTCAATCTAGAGGGTTTAGAGCGCAAGAAAAATCTGGGACTTTCTTGGCAGGGGCAAGGGGCGCCATGCCACTTAGAGCGCCGTAATTAAGTATCTAAAGTTAGGGCTATGGGTAATTGATCCAATCAAAGTGATCCAACCCAGACTCTGAAGTTTTGCTCTGGCACTTGGAGTCACTCGGAGCGCCAAGGAAGCCAACTTTTCTATCGTTTCCCACTTTCTTCCTATTAAGTTCCCTTTGAAACGTAATTACATTTCCTAGTTGATTTCTACACTCTAAGGTACGTCTAACCAACATTAAATCATATATAATATGAAATCATGAGCCTTGAGGACATACTTCAATTCAAGGAAAGTTAAGAGTCAAGGCAAGAGAAGTTCATGGAGATTTTCAAGAGTCTTCTATAAATATTTTAATTTTGTTTTAAGATTTGAGTTCTTAATTGAACAAAGAGTAAGGATAGAAGGTCATTTCTTCAAAAGAGTATATGGGGATTATGTATTCCCAAAGTGTAAAATGTTTTCACATTTAAACAAAAAATAAAAGTGAGATTTTTTCAAGAGCCTTTGCATTAGTTTTTTAGTAAAGGCTAATGCTTTCACAATTAAGTAAGAGAGGAAAGTTTGATTTTCAAAAAAGGTTTTGAGCTAAGTTTTTGAAAATTATCTCAAACCACAAAAAAAAAGTTTTTTTAAACATATGAGTTAGTATTGTATTTTCAGAGTATTATTGATCACATATATTAGGGAGAGTTAAGACAACTTCCAACTTCCATAAACCATGTAGCCATCATGAGTAGAAAAAGAGTCATACTTTTTTTATTATTCCTTAGTGATTTTTATTATAGACTATTGGATCCTATTAGTAGTCAGGTTCTATACATTCGGCAAGGTATAGGATGGGCCTAGCAGCGTGAACCAAAATGATGTATCATCATAATAGCTCTTAAGTGACGGTTGTCCGTTAAATAAATTCCCACAAATGTATTTTGTATTCTTATATACACAAAAGTAAATTGTATTTTTATATACATTCCTCATTTTATATTGTATCTTTGCATACCTATAGAGTTACTATTGTATTTCAAAATACACAGAGTCATTATCCATATTTTAAAATCCTCGATACTACATTCATATTATTTCTTCAAATTGAAATCAGTTAAGTCGATTTGAGTTAAGACCAGGTATGTTCTTTTCATTCCTTTCAATCCTATGTCTTGTTTTATCATTCCCTCTCATGATCGTGCATTCAATGTATTAATATAATTTAACATGCATCATTGTTATGATATATATAAAGGCAACCAGGATAAAAATCCGATGCAGTGTTAATTCTAATTGAGCTTTGAAGTTTGTTGGTGAACCTCCTGTTTTTCAGAGAATCCCCTTTTGTCGCTTTCCAGTATTTTAGTTCATTACGATGTCGTGGGTCTTGTCCCGACACCAATCTAGTTATTTAGAGGATTTATAGATAGTTGGTTAGTTCATTTGTCATTATCTTGTTATTGGCTTATGTTTTAAGACCTAAGTTGCCATCTTAGAAAGTTGAATGTTTTTCTAAGACATTCTAATTTTATTTTATGAGTTAATCATTTGAGATTATTTTCTTTTGATTAGTCTTCGGATAAGTAGTTATATAAGACAAGGGTTTGCATGGGGACAACAATGATTCTCTAGTGTCAGTCCAACCCAAGGTGTAGGGTCGGGGCATGACAAACTTTGTATAAAAGCAAAGAGTTCAAGAGTCCTAGGGAGTCTATAGAGTTGTGTCAGTATAGTCCTAGTTATTAGTGTGAATCATGACACAGTATATTAGGAGGCTGTGACACTCAGTAACTATCTCACTTCTCTCATACGCATTTCCTGCGATAGAGTGTTTCTCCATAAAAGTATCTTTCTAACTAATACTTGTGTGTATCTTTTCAAACAGTGCCTCAATGAAGAGTTGTAAGAGGTCGTTCAGCTAGATGAAATGTTAAACTACATGAACAAAGGGTACCTAATGCACAAGAAGTACAACCCCAAGGAGAGGCCACGAATGACGAATTTCGTGAAACTATGTAGATGTTGAGCCAAATTTTGACCAACAAAGTTGTGAAAAATTCAGGGGATCAATAGGAAGTGGGTCACTCCAAGGATCTGTGAGTTCTTAAGGACGAATCCGCCAAGCTTCACTGGTTCAAGTTTTACTGAGGATTGTAAAAACATTGTTGAGGAGCTTCACAAGGTTATAGAGATCATGTGTGTTGTGATACTAATAGGGTGGAGCTAATTGCATGAAGGGTGTCTCTAAGATGTGGTTCGGTCAATGGAAGAAGAACTGAGGTAAGGGAGTACCACTTGTGAGTTGGGATATTTTTGGGAGGCCTTTTTTGGGGCTTTTCCTCCCCCAATAATTGAAAAAAATATTCTACGTTGAGGCCTTCTTATTTTTGGCCTATGAGTTCCTCATTCTTAAGTAGGATTTAGTAAATACCCGAGAGCACCCCCTAGTCGTCACACGGTGTATTCGACCTCAAAGAGGTCTTATACAAGTCCTTAGCATTGATTCATCACACAGGATATCAATAGCGTGGAAGAAAACCTTATTTATGCAAAATCAAAAGACTTTATAGTAAACACACTTTTTAAAGAAGTCTTTATAGTCAATGGAATTCCAGTCTTATAAAGCCCACATAGACCCAAACTTTAAAAATAAAAAACTTAGGGACACAACCCTTAACATTGTAAGAAAGATACAACTTCAATACAAAAGTCGTAATGAAAGAAAAACTACAATAAAGAGCCTTTGTCCTCGACATATGAGGACATACTCAAATATTGGAAGAATTTCTAAGTCCCAAGTTTCAACTCTAGAGGTCACCTCACTTGCACACGCCTACACTTTGTAGAAAATAGAGGGAAATATGAATTAGTACAATTGAGCATTAAGTATAATTACCATGCAAAAATCATCCTAAAAGGGACATTTACTTGATATGAATGATTTTCATGCAATTTTGATAAAGTTTCATAAGTCAAGTGTGAAGGACATAATACAAGTTAACATCAACGTACAAGATAATATCCACATAATACACAAGGTAACACCACATTAATTATGTAGCCCATATTATCTTTTGGACCCTCTACCTAAGGTAATTCTAAGACCCACATAAATATGAAAATGAAGAGGATGCCCATACAACCACTTCATATACACCTAAGTGTTCCTCAAGACTACATAAGAACCCTTCCTATTCAAAAAAATTTAAAGACCCTTCCTATTCAACACAACTTAACAAGTCAACTTTCCTTATCAAAGCATTTAAAGAGACATTCATGCATTTAAGAGACTTCACATAATGGTCTTGGAATACCTAGGGAACCCATACTAGTATCTACAAAGCCTACTCGTTCCATGTGTAGGTAGCAACCCATTCTACTACATATATATTGTACAACTTATTGAATAGCTAGAGTGCACATACCACATGATTGGAATAGTCACAACTGACAAAGACCACACTAGCTAGGTATGGAATCCAGATTCTACCCTACTTCGTGGAGGGTCTTGTACTTGCAAAGAGTAGAACTACGATACATCCCATGTAGGCACATGGTTTAAAGGATATAAAAAGACTTCTTTGTACTCTAGTCTCACACTCATGTAGAGCTACTATCTCAAGCATATTCACTTGGTGTTTTACCTTAGTTCCCATAGAGTAATTTAATTCACATAAGTATATTAGAGAGGGAAACATCATTAGGCCTACCGACTCATAATACCATTACCAAGAAGGGCACCACAAGGGTCTACCTATCAAAATTCATAATGATAGACCATGCTAGGTCTAGCTGATTCAATTCATTCTTTCATGCATTCACTAGAGAAAAGGATGTCTAAGACTACCAAGTCAATGGATCTAATTCATCATATCTTTCATGTATTAAGTAGGGACAACTAAGTTTATCTAATCAAGACACCATACATGTAAACATTTAGAGGAAACATGCTTCCATTTAACAATACCATATAACCTTATACAAGATCACATTAACATCACATGTTAACAATACATTATGCCACCTTCTACAGAATAACATAAGCCACACTTCAATTCACCTCATAATGCCTTCAAGGACACAATCATAATAAGAACAATAATTAAAAATCTCTACTGTAAGAGAATAAAACCATTCAAAAAAAATCCTACTATAATAAGCGATAGAGTCAACTCACCATTCTTCAATGCTACAATTCACCATTGTTCAACTTCAAAAAATTTCAACATAAAAAGAGAATTTAAGCAATATTTTGCCTAGAATACCAAGATCACCAACTCATCAATATATGACCAATTCATCATAGATAGATATAGATACAAATAGGAATCAATACTAAAGCCATCTAAGTACAAGTCCACCAAAAGACAAACTTTATTAGCAAACCCACTTTACAAGCAAAAATTATGGAATTAGAGGAATCACGGGTTCATGTTTATTTTAACCATAAAACATCAATGAAAGCATAATATAGCCATAACAATTCATTTGGAACCATTTAATGCTAATAATCATGAATTTGATGAAGAATTGGGGGTTTTCATAACTTAAGGAAAACTTGGAAACAATTTGAAATTTACTCTAGGGAAAGTCTAGCCTTAGATGAAGGATCAACATACCTTATAGATGAATTCCCCACAAAATTAAAGAAGAAAGCAATAAAAATCTTCAACCCTAGGTCCAACTTGATCTTAAGCTCCCATGATGTTCTTAAGAGAACCTTTTCGAAAGAGGTGTGTTGATTTCTAAGATTGAAGTCAAATTCTATGTTTAAATGTTTTAATCTATCTTAGAATACCCTAAATACATAAAATAATTTTCAAAGTATCTATTTAGCAAAAATGTTGAGTTTACCAAGCCACCCTTGGCTTGTCCAATTTGAACCTAAAAAACAGGTGCTCACTCACGACCATCACCTACGGATCATACGTGGTGTGACAGGCCGTCTTACTTCCTCGTGGAACTTGTTTGAAACTTGGCCATGAAAGTTAAGGCTTGCTACGCTACATTTTGACTTATGGATCAAGACCAAGCCCCATCAAAGGACATTATGGCTGTAAGTCATGGTCATAGGTTACTCCATTTTGGCAGTTTTGGGGTTGAGCTTAGGGGCCTACTTAAGGACCCTTATGGTGGTCCTTGGGATGTCGTACCTAGAAGTTTAAACCATAAAAATGTTTATATATGTCTAAGGGTCACTTAAACTATTTTAGACACGTTAAAGCAAACCAAATCAAGGATACATACTAGACCACACTAGAACACAAAGACCAGTTTTCAAACATCGTCTTCTTCCCTTGACATTTTACCTAAAAACTTTGTAAACAGACGTCTAAATGATATTTCTCATCATTTTCACAAGTTATTAACTCATTAAAATTAGGTGAAGCTCTAGTTCATCCTATTTTAATTTGTAGGGTCCTTACATACTCCCCACGTGGGAACAGTCGTTCCAAATGACACTTAAAACACAGAAGGAGTAATGACTCAAGACTATAAGCCCAAAATTATATATTCAACAAAGTATCCAATATACATAGCTAGTTCGGGGACATAAGCTCAACATATAATAGACTCCAAACACAACAAGAAGGTAGAAAGAGCACATATAAACTCAACATTCATTAAGACTTCACATTTCTCATTTAATATTGGAGGAACTTCCTTCTCCACATACCATCATGTTCACTTCAACATTTCTAAGCACAATTATGCAACATTTTCAATATCACATTTAAGCATGCTCATAATTCAACTCATGTAACATTTAAACAACTTATCATAGAGGAATACCAACGTAAAGGACATAGTAATTAAATGTAATTTTTCCATATAAACAGAAAATCATGAAAACATGCAAAAAACATCATAAGGGGATCATGAAAACTATTTTTTCACTAAAGATTCCCAAAACATGCATCATGCCACTAGAATCTCCAAGTCTCAAGCTTGAATGGAATAAAAAAAAAGAGACACAACCCCATCAAACCTATAATTTACCATGCTAACCCATTTGGGAGACACCCATGTATAACTATTTCAAATCAACACCTAAGGATCTCATCACAAAATAAGGAACTGTAACTTGCCAGTGCTTCATCTGGATTTACTTTCTTATTAGCTTGGAGATAATACAAAGAACAACAATTAGGAGGATCAGAAAAATATACCATTGTCGGTATCTTTCCTTCCTCTAGCAACATGAGTAGGACAATCTCTCACCGTGGATCATTCTTCCCACAACCATAACATCCACTAGTACCAGCTAGACATTTCCCATAATGTTTCTTCCCACAGTTCTAACCAAGTAGGCTTGAAAAATTGGGAACCACTACCTCTATCAAAGTTAAATGGATCGACCCTACATTACACCCCAAAAGTTAGAGAACTATTAAGTCGACAGTTGGAGTACTTGACCTCTTTGAGGTATCATACAAGCCCTTAGACATCATCCATTCCGTAGATATATGAAAAGTAGTGCGGAATCAAAACTTTTTACAACAACTTTTCAAACTCTTTTATAAAAACATAAGCAAACTAAGTCTCGTCATAGTCATCTTAAAAAACATATAAATCTTAGGGTCACAACCCATACATAAGTTAAAAGTAAAACCAAAGTCTATTACAATATATTTTGAAAACAAAAACTAAACATAACTATGTCCTCGAATCATATGAGGACATAGAATGTCTTCTTGAGAGAATACTATTGCTAAGCTTTACTGCCAACAGACTCCTCACTTTCCACCTATAGTTGTAGAAATAGACAACATATGGAATTAGCACATTTAATGCAATAAGTAGGTGAATATGCAAGAAAACCATGCTAAAATGGATATTACTATATAGCATGATTTTTATGCTCTTTTGATATAAATCTCATGAAATAAGTATAAGAACCATTTTCACGACAACATACACATATAAGACATATTAAAGTAACATCAATCACATTACCATATTCACTTAGGACCCCTACTAAAGTTTATCCTAAGACTCACTTAAGTAACACAAAAAGAGACCGCACATACACCCTTTTCAAGCACACCTAAGTAATACTTAAGACTACCCAAAGTAAATTTATTCCATTTCATCACCTATCACATAGTCCATATTCAATAACATAAGCCTTTACATAATTTTTACTCTCTACCTAAAGTTACTCTAAGGCTCACCTAAGTAAAACATGAATAGACCGCTCATACACCCTCTTCAAGCACACCTTTAAATCCTCAAAGCTACCTAGGTAAGAACCTATATATTCTTCATACATTACTAGGTCAACAATATTCATTAAGACATGTAGGAGACATTCAAAAGTTAGAGGACTTCACATAATAGTCTTGGAGAAGACCTAGGGAACTCACCTAGCATCTTCAAAGCCTACTCGCCCAATCTATAGATAGCATCCCATTCAACTACCTACACATTGTAGAACCTATCCAATAATAAGAGTGTACATCACATATGATGAGATTACGCATTAACCGACATAGACCGTACTATCTTCGTATGGTATTCGGTGTCATAAGAACTCCACACCGTGGAAGGCGTTCTACTTGCCAAAGGTAGAACTAAGACTCATTCCATGGCACATGGTTCTAGGATATCAAGGGCTTCTTTGTACTCTAGTATCATTCTCAAGTAGATCTACTAACATAAGAATATCCGCTCGGTGCTTTGACTTCATTCCTATAGAGAAATCATTCCCTTAATGTGTTACAGAAGGTACCATTTGTTTGGCTTACCAACTCATAATACTTTTTGTGGGTAGCTCATTTTTTAACCTTCTTTTCATATTAAATTTTCTACGTATATAACCTTCTTTTCATATTCAATGTTCTATATATATGTCTTTCATAGAAAGGCACCTCCTTTAGGTCTACCGATCCTTTTATTCATACATTCGTTCATACACGAACAAGACAAGGGTGCCTAAGCCTACAAAGTCAATAGATACCCGTCACATAACTTTCATGTATCAAGTAGAGGGACCTGAGTCTACCAATCAAGAAAAAACATCATCATATCTTGTATTTAATAACATTCAAGTACCATGTACAAAAAACTTAGTCTACCCAACAAGATACCCTATCTATACTCATGTAGAGACTCATAATAGTCAATCATTTTCACATATAGCAATTTAGAGGGAATCATACTTTCACCTTACACATACACATGTACCATATAATTGTTTACATAGTTTACCTATACAAGCAATGATATGATAGCACTATAATTCACATAATGCTGCTGACAAGACCATTTCATAACAATTATAACACATAAACACCGCCACTATAAGTGGAACATACCAATCAATACAATTTAATATCAATTCTACACAAAATAAAGGAGTTAGGTCAACTCACCACCTTCCAATCATCATCATCACATTCCTTAGCCTTTTAAATCAATTCACTTTACGAAGGCTTTTACCTATATCCATGTATACAATACTCAAGCAACAATCAATCCATATTAATGATCCAATAATATAAAATATAGATATTATACAAATAAGGCAGACTATAAACAATTATATCATGATCTATACATAATTCAATAGCCTAATATCATCTACACATGAACTCAATAGTATCAAGACGCGATCTATCCATCCACTTTAGAGTCAAAACTAGGAATATAAGGAATACATGGGCTTATAGAAATTTTGATTCTTAATATCATCAATAAATATCAATTATATCATAAAACATTGTTTTTAAACCTTTTCATGCAAGAACCATGCTTAGAATTCTAAATTGGAAATTCTATGTTTTTGAACATCTTTGAAAAGCAATTGGAATTGTCTCCTTGAATGAGAGAATAGTCAAGGATGAACACATCATACCTTATTTTAATATAACCCACGAAATTTGATTGAAAAACTTGAACAATTTAGTCTTGTTCCTTGGAGCTTCAAAGATTCAAAAATAGAGGTTTTGAAGAGAATTAGTGGAGAGCTTTTGTTTTGGGTTGAGGATTTTGATTTTATTGATGAATTTGGCCCAAAATACCCCTACACTTAATGGGTCTTTTAACCAATTCTAATTTGACATAAAAATGACGCGACCAAATTTGGGACATGGCTGCGCGTCATGGGGACACTTCCTAATCTTTGTTATGGAATTCAATTTGAGACAGAATGGTTCGCGTTGTCCCCAAATCGCAAGCCATAATTTTCTCTTTAAGTGTTGCAAGCGCGACACGCCACCACCTCCACATATGGGCTGCCCGACACTTTCTTGGCCAACGTTTGGGTCCTCCTTGGGGACCCTAAAGGTGGTCACTCGGTAGTCGTAATCAAAAATTTTTACCCTTTACATGTCAGTATATATGTAGGAGTACTTGATACTCAATTGCACCCTCATACCATACTTCAAAACTCCACAACAAAATCCTACTACGCACTAGTTCAACAGTTTAGCTTCCGGACGTCTTGGTCATTCTTGGACGTTTGAGTTCTAAACTCCTCAAAATGAATTCTAACACTAATGTTAATCATTTTATGAACTTATTAACTCAAAAAAAACATGTTAGACTCTAATTAAACCTAGTTCATTTTGAGGGTCCTAACATTAACCTTAGGAGCACTAGAAACATCTTTATTTGGAGTTCTCTTCTTAAACCTAGGATGACTTTGCGCCTCAGTTCTTTCCTATTCAAATCTCTACTCAACCTCTCAAGCGTGGAACTTTCAATAGATTGATCACATATTATGAGCCTATATATATTTGTGTCATTATGGAGCATTGTCGTACGACACTCTTCCTTCATAAGATCGGAAACACCAGTCATAAACAAACTCATCTAAGCTCTAGAGCTAGACAACAAATATGGAGCATACTTAGACAATAACTTAATTTCCAGGAATACTCCTCCACACTCATGTTACCTTCTGTAAGTTTTATAAACTCCTCAACCTTAACTTCTTTCTTCTCATGGGGAAAGTACTTTCCTATGAATGTTTCCTTAAACTCTTCCCATTCTATAGGACCCGCTTTAACCGGCCTATTCCCTTCTATTTAGTTTACCACACTTGAGCAACCTCCGTCAATTGATATGAATCCAAATCCTCTTTCTCCCTAGAAGACACCCCACATCAATCACCACCTTATAAACACCATCTAAGAATTCATGGGGATCCTCTCATAATTTAGAGCTAATAAAGATAGGATAATTCTTCCTCATAAGTCTCTCAACCTAGAGGCCATAGTACTCTCAATAACATTCACCCTAGGCCCCACATCACTATTTGCTTCAGTCGTCATGGCTCGGTTTAGGGTAAGAAGAGCCACTCTAACATCCTCATTTGACATATTTGAGGGAACCACCAACCTTATTCTCTTGGTTAACTAATGGAACTTGGTCACCTTGAGGAACTTGATCACCTAGGGGAGGAATTCTCTCATTAACTACTTCCTCATCAACTCTCCTTGTGGGTGTCCTTATATTCATATCCTACAAAAACAAGAGAAGAGATTAGGAAAACACACTTATATATCTCCACTCTATCGCACGATTTCAAGAATATCAAAGAAGTGTATCTTCTATTGTCAAATAGCCTCCCGCTCATAGATTTGTCGCGACTCCCACCTATGAACAAGAATCTTCGAGACATGGCCTCGTAAGAATTTGAAACCTAAGGATCATTTCACAACCTTATGCTCTTATATTAAGTTTGTAACAGCCCGAGAGAATCCCTAATCATCACATGGCTTATCCGAACTCGAAAAGGTCTTATACAAGCCCATAACATTCATTCATTACATCGACTGAGGAATTACAACCTTATTTAAGCGAAATCAACAGACTTAAGAATCAACACACAGTTAAAATAAGTCTCTCTGAGTAACAAAATTTTAGTCTCATAAGGCCAACATAGACCCAAACTTTAATAATATCAAATTTAGGGACACAACCCTTTTCATTGATAGGAAGATACAAGTTTAATACAACTGTCTTAATGAAAGAGAAACTAGAATAAGAAGTCTATCTCCTAGACATATGAGGACATAACAAAATCATGAGAGAATTTTTATGTCCCAAGCTTCAACTCTGGAGAACACCTCAGTTGCCCACACCTACACTTTGTAGATAAAAGAGGAAAATATGGAATTAGTATAATTAAGCACTAAGTATGATTACCATGAAAAAATCATGCTAAAAGGGACATTCACTTTATATGATACATTTAATTGATTTAAATGATTTTTTAGGCCATATTGATAAATTTTCATGAATAAAGTGTAAAGGACATAATACAAGTCAACATCAGCATAAAAGATTATACCCACAAAATACACCCGGTACAACCACACTCATTCAGTAACCAATCTTATCATTTAGACCATCTACCTAAGGTTATCCTAAGAGCCGCCTAAGTAAAACATTTAGGGGCCGCCCATACAACCTCTTCATGTATACCTACCTAAGTGTACCTCAAGACTTCCTAAGACAAGGATCCTTTCTCTTCAAGTCAACCCAACAAGTCAACGTTCCTTATTAGAGTATTTAAAGAGACATTCATACATTTAAGAGAATTCACATAATGGTCTTGGATGACCTAGGGAACTCGCTCTTGTATCTTCAAAGCCTACTAGTGCCATGTGCAGGTAGTATCCCATATTACTACTTACACGTTGTAGAACTTATTGAATAGTTACAGTGTACATCCCACATGATGGTAATAGGCATAACTGACATAGACCACACTAGCAAGGTATGGAATTCGGATTTTATCCTACTCCATGTAGGGTCTTCTACTTGCCAAGGGTAGAACCAAGACACATCCCATGCAAGCACATGGTTTAAAGTATATCAAAAGACTTCTTTATACTCTATTCGCATACTTAAGTAGAGCTACTATGTTAAGCATATCTAGTCGGTGCTTTGCGTTAGTTCCCATAAGTGTATTAGAGAGGGTCTAACTTTTGCCTTACCGACCCATAATACCATGACAAGGAAGGGCATCACTAGGGTCTACCAATCAAGGTTCATAAGGATAGATCATTTATAGAAAGGTCACTATGCTAGGTCTAGCCGATTCAATTCATTCTTTTATTCATTCACTAAAAAAAAGATGCCTAAGTCTACCAAGTCAAGAGATCACATTCATCATATATTTCATGTATCTAGTAGGGACAACTAGATCTACCTAATCAAGACACCATATAAACATATAAAGAATATTCATAGTATATCATCATCACATGTAAAAATCAGAGGAAACATGCTTTAATTCACAATACAATATAGAAGATCACCTTTAACATCATATGGCCTCTGAATATTATGCCACGTTCTACACAATAACATAAGTCCCACTTGAATTAACCTTATAATGCCTTCAATTCCACAATAACAATAAGAACAAGAAGAAAACCTCTACTGTAAGTGTATCAAACCATACAAAAACAATCATACTATAAAAAGCAATTCAGTCAACTGACCATTCTCCAATGCCAGAATTCACCATTAAATAACTTCCAACAATTTCAACATAGCAAGAGAATTTGGCCATTTTCATGCCCAAAAGACTAATATCACCAACGCATACATATACAAAAGATTCATCATATATAGAGATAGATAACAATAGGAATCAATACTATAAAGCCATATAAGTACAATTCCACGAATAAACAATCATATTTATCAAACACACTTTTGAAGCCAAAATTAGGGAATAAGAGGAATCACGGGTTCGGATAATTTAACCTTAAAAGATCAGTTAAACTATAATATAACCATGACACTCGTTGAAACCATTCAATGCACGAACCTAAGAGTTTGAGGAATAATTGGGGTTGACATAACATTAGGAAAACTTGAAAACATTTCACTTTGACTCTCGGGTGAAGTCTAGCCCTATATGGAGGATCATCACACCTTAGAGATGAATTTTTCACTAAATAAATAATAAACCAATAGAAATTATCAACCCTAGCTCAAACTTGACCTAAGCTCCTATGGTGTTCTTGAGAGAACCTCTTTTAAAGAGGGTTTTTGATTTTTTAGAATGAAGTATAATTCTAAAGTTAAGTATTTTAAAACTTAAAACACCCTAACATACATAAAATAACCGTCCAAGTAATTATTTACCCAAGGCTGGAATTTACCAAACCACCCATGGCTTGGCTAACTGGTACGAGAAAAATAGGTTCTCACTCACGACCACCACCTAAGCACCGGACGAGGTGTGATGGACCGTCCTGCTGTTTCGTGGAACTGGTATGAGACTTTTCCATGGGATCAAGGCTCCCTAAGATAAGTCTTGTACTACTAAGCAATGTACACCCCGTCAATGGACGTACTGTCGTAAGTCATGGCCTTAAGTAACACCTTTTTAGCAGTTTTGGGGGTTGAGCTTAGGGTCCTCCTCAAGGACCCTTCGGTTGGTCCTTGGGGAGTCGTACCTAAACATTTACATGTCCTTATAGTCCCTAGGGTCAATTCAAATGATTTTATACACCAAACAACACAACATACTAGAACACACTAGCACACAACAAATTAATTTTGAAACGTCTTGGTCGTCCCTTGACATTTGACCTTAAAACTCATTAAACCAACTACTAAATATATTTATCATAATTTTAACAAGTTATTAACTAAATAAACTCATGTGAAGCTCTAGTTCATTCTATTCTATTTTTAGGGTCCTTATAGATTCTTTGAGTGTTCATGAGTACAGTTTGAAGTTCACACAACTTTCTCAGTATGTTCCGGAGATGGTTGCTGATATGAGGAGTAGGATGAGTTAATTCGTTACTGGGTTGTCTCCCT
>JAKWJD010000989.1:0-79828 GCA_027705065.1 Solanum peruvianum | reverse complement strand
GGAAGCCATCGACGGACCGTCGTGCACTCAACGGAACGTCATCCTAGTCTGTCGATGGTAACAGTGAGTTGGAGAAGAAAGCACTTGAAAAATTTTGTAAGTGTGAAACGAAGGAAGGCCTTGATGGTCCGTTGTGGCCTTGACGGTCCATCAGTTCGGTCGTTGACTCAGACGTGTTTGGGCAGATTTTCCTTAAATAGATTCCTTCTTATCTTAGGACTTCTTTCTTATAAATACTTGTAAAAACCTCTGTTTTGAGGTTAGACTCTTGGTTTTTTTTTATGTAAAATTGGTTGTTGAATATTGTGTTTTGGAAAATACTTCATTTTTCTGCAATCGTTTATTGCATTATTTTCTCGTATTTAAGTAATTTTCTAGATTTTCTTCAATCTCATCAAAGTAAGTACATGAATTTTGTTTAATCAATATGAATTGTTTAATTTTTAACATGGGTAACTAAATCCATAACTGGGGTTGTGGGAACCATGGGTAAATAACAAGGTAATAACAATCTAAAATAACAATTCTACAATAGTGTTTTGCATGCATCGATAATTCTTTCATTTAGAAGTCTTTTAAACTAGTGCACGCGTTAGAACTCGCCTTGTTCCTACTTGTGAGACCAAAGAGGTAGATAATAAGAAAAGAATTATCAATGTAGGTTTAGTATGCACTATCTAATAGGCTAGTGTAGATTGGTGCGAAGTAACAACTAAGTCATACATCGATTATGATACTTAATAGGAGGTAAAGGTAAAGTATAGTAAATCATACACACGTAGACGGAGCAAGGTGTGGAGTGAAATTCAGTAGTTGCCAGACCAAGGAATTAGGGATACATAACTTACCACTTTGCATTCAAGATACTAGGAAAGGATTGTTATAGTAAGAATTACCGCGTTATGAACCTGTGTGGAACTCTTATTCCCTAGTTACTCTCATCACTTGATAAATATCAAAGATTCATACTTCACAACAAAAAACTGTTCAAATTCTAGGGGTTAAAATAATAAATTGCTGCATTTAGTAATCCCCGCAATTTGTTGTTGCGACAATTGCATAAAACCCTTCCGTTAGGTTTGTCACAATCAAGTCGCGGGGTTTTTTCACCAACCCCTGGTACCAGTAGCAGGGGTTTATTAGCGGGGGTTTTGGATCCCACAAATTGATCTAAATAAACCTGCACTTAATATTCTCGTAATCAAAAACCCTACAATTTGTGAGTCTGGGAGTCGAAAACACCCACAATTTATGAATTTCACATTAAATTTAAGATTCATTTCCAGCCCCTGCAATTCATGAACATGTAAGTTTTTACAACATTCTGCAAGTTTTATTCAATTTTAAATATTACTTAATAATTAACCTAAAAGGAAGTATTAGGTTTAAAAAACAAAACATATTTCAAACACAAAAAAATTTTAGTTTTACAAGCTATATTGAAACATGTGTTTCACCCTAACCATTAAAATTACAACGAACTTGAAATCACTAAGAAATTGTTGGTAAATATTTCTTTTATTGATGAAAAGTCTACACTAGCAATCCAAGATTAAGAAAGGACCTGCAACAGTTCATGGAACATAACCTGGCTGCAAAAGAAAATACACAATAAATGGGTATTGAAGGAGATAACTTTAACCTCAGAAATAGGGTGTTGTCATGTTGTTATGAGTCACGGAGTAAGACATAAACCCCTTTGGGTTTCTACTCAAAACAAAAAAGCTTCAATTGGATTGAAGAAGAAAGAATGGCTTCACTGTTTTTAAGCAATGGCTCAAAACAAAAAAGCATCAACTGGATTGATAAAAAAGAATGGCTTCAGTGTATTTAAGCATGGGAGAAGCTCACAGACGAATTACTGACTTCCTAAATCGCTTCGCTGATGTTGATTCATCTCAAGATTCCAACACTCTATGCCTTATTTTCTCTATCTCTTCAAATTCATATTTTCTCCTTTCTCTATCTGATGCCCTCATTACTTTTCAAGATGCTAACAGAGTAATAACAAAGGCTGATAAATACTCTCAGTATGAAGATATACTAATCCATGTATTTCATGCCTTACAAAGTTATGGACTCAAAAACTTGGTTGAATCTTACCTATGAATCAGCTTGGGATTTGGAAGTCCTTCATGCCATTGCCTATGAATTTCTATAATTCTAGAAAAAAGGGCAAATAGAGAGTTGACTTCTAATGGAAAAACTGCTTAAAAGTTGAAAGGGCCTGGCTCATTCCTCATGGTAGTATTTGGAGTCCTTGCTGGAAAAGGATCAAAAACGTGTTGGAGCTTTGTGTGTGACTTTCAAGCTTTTCAAATTTTAGTTTAAGCTCGGAACAGTACATTTGTGTAAAAATGTTACAAGAAGCATTGACACTGCACGCATTTTCTATTTCGAAAAGTTTCTCATAGGGATAAGGTTACTTACAATATCTGAACAAATATGTTCATAATGGACTGGGATATAACCAATTTGCGTAATGATGCTGTAGTTCGCTCCCCTTGGTTAGGCATCACATATTCAACCAAAGTGTGAGGTTAGTAATTATTTATGCGTTTCTCCACATGGACGTTTGTATACAAATTACAAACACAATTTATCAAGTGATCAGACATACTAAATGAGAATACGACTTTGACAAACAATTGGCAACCTAAATCTTTTACCTTCTTTAAAATGGCACGTGTTATTTGTTCTGTTATATTAATTTCAACCTGTAATCACGGAGAAATCGACCTGAAGCACAATGTAATGACTTTAAGAATGTTTCAATATGTTTTAATGAAAACAATCCATCAATATATGCTGTCAGCACGAGTATAGGCAAAAAGATCATATAATTTCAGATGCATGAGTGAGATTTTATCGAACTGTTTAATTCTTTCCCTTATTGATACAATTTGTATGCTTTTTACATATTGTTAGACGTAGCTCGTATACCAAAATGATTGAGAACTTTACTCTACAAAAGAAAGTCTAGACTTACTTCTCCAGAACCAAAGAACAAGAACATATGCTCAACTAAGGACCCTCCAGGTAGCTTAAGCGATGCAACAAGCCTCGCAAGTACCACATCAATTGTCCCCTGCAGCATTAAGGTAAGTAATGAATACTTAGTTGTTCTTTGATTGTTAGGTCACAAATTCAAGTAGCGAAAACAATCTCTTAAAAAGTATAAGATAAGTTTGCACAATACAAACCTAACGTGGTTTGGCCCTTATGCAGAATCAGTGCACTATAATGTTGACATTCTTCTCTTCCACCATATAAGAACCCTCAAACAGATATGATTATCAAGCATTTCAGCATTACACGTCACTACAAAAGAAATATTGTGCTTCATCTGTTATGCTAAGTAAATCTATTTTTCTAACTTCATGTTAAACTTCAAACTACTTATAATATTGAACGGTTGAGTTCCACAACTCAGTTTATAAAAAATCGAGAAAACGTGAAACGAGAAAAGAAAACTCACTGGTCACATAGCCTGGCAAGGTGACTAATGAAAAACATTCATGATCTTTTCTTCTTGCTTGGTCAAATCTTTTTATTAACGAACCAAAAGAACAGAAAAATATAGCAACCTTAGAATGAGAAATCATCATTCCTTGGCGTGCTTAAACAAGATTCCAGTTTATCAACGTTTTGATATCTCTGATATTATTTCTTAAGGTAGTAAAACAACACAATGACAAAGAACAAGAGAGACAACAATCACTTTATGTTTAGTATTAGGCAATATTTATGTATGCCAAAGATAGAGAAGAATAAGAAAATGCCTCGTTTTTAGCAAAATGAAATATCAAATTTGAATAAAGTAAAGTGCAAAGTACCCGGTACGTTTACTCTCACACTCACCATTGAGAAAAGTAGCAATAATAAACTCACCATGAATCGATAACTTTGAGTACATTTGTCTGATGCCCAGCTTTAACTGGATTTCAACTTTTCTTGAAACACATGCATCTTTGAAAATCTACAACACAGAATCTCACAGTAGTCTTAGTCATCTTTAAGTCACTATAGCTAAAACTCAAAGAAAATGTAATTTTTCTTCACATAAATACTGTACAAAGATTCCATTGTTCTTTCTTTCTTTTACAATTATAGTTACAAGTCATGTAGAAAGGCATTCATAATAATATTATTACATAAAATCCAGTTTTTTGAAATGTTTGTCAATATAAACAAGTACTTCTCCTATAATTTAAGTAATTTTCAAATTACTTAATGAAGAAGAAAGTATAAAGGACTTTTAAATTATGTGATGTTAAACTAAAGATATATTGAATGAGAAGATAGATAGTTTAATTGCACTTAATCAAATTCATGTAATATTGAATTTACCCCTTTTGGAGATTTTAAAAAAAAAAATTCAAGAATCTTACAACATATAAATACGAAGAAAAATGATAGATATACCATTTAAGAATGGGATAGGGAGGACGGACTGCGAGAGTTATCCATCGACATTTTCATATTTCTATGGTCATGACACTTAACTCTACCTGTACGCGAGTAATACCAAATTCAGCAACCTACACAACCTATAAAGCACAATATGTAAGAAATATGTATAGTATTTTTACATATACAATTAAGCATAAAAGGGTCGATCACCAGGAAATCGAAATCATTCCTTTATTTAATTTCATCCATTTAGAGATTGTTTGTCTTCAAATTTCTATGGATTATATCTTTTTTTGTGTAGAAAATGGTATAGACTTTCACCAGACATAAATTATGCAAGGAAAGTAACACAAAATGTAGATGAGAGTAGTTTATTCCAGTGAAAGAATAAACTGGACAATTAATCGTTACTTGAGATTGTACATACGTGTGAAAGTTTTTTACATGAACCAAAAAATGACAAGATTCTTGTGGCGGAATTTCTCCTAAGTACTTTAATGAAGTTGAATATTGCACAATACACCTAGAAACACATAGAGAAATTGATGGTAAAATTGCAGCAACTAAACATGAATAATGCAAACCTTCCAGATTATTTTGATACATCAAATAATTTTCAAACAAAGTAAAGTAATAAATTAACAAATTTAAACAGTAACCTCCAAAAAAGGAAACATATGAGGATAAAACATTGAAGAAAATCTACAAATGACCCTACTAATAGTTAAACTGAGGATCTATTCTTAGTCCAACCATTTGATTAGAAGATATTGTTCCTGTGTTGCCTTGAGAAGTAAAAGTAAACATGAAGAACAAACCTAAATGCAAAAACAATTACAGTAGACTAATGTCATAACTGTAGCAAAATCAACCATCCAACAAACGCATGGCAGAGCTTCATACACATTGATGCCATAGGCGGCAAAGTTGACCACATTAAATCCAAACTTGAAGAGGCTCTACTGACGATACATTCTAGTTGGAGCCTTATTAGGAAAAAACTAATAAATTACAATACACATCTCAAAATTTTCTAGAACAATTCAAAGTTTGAAAAAATACCTCAAGTTGATTTTCTGATTGAAAATGCATGGGGGAGAGAACTCAAAAACTCATCTTCTACGCTTTCTATGTCTAAATTAGGGCAAAATCATAAAATTGAGAGAATTGAGAATAGAAGGGAGAAGAGAAGTATGAGTGAAAAGCATTGGGATTTTATTTGGGGATTGGATTATAGATTAAGATGCTAACAAGCCAAAGAATATCATACAAAACATTTACTACACAGACTTGCTATTAGAAACCTTCCAAAAGTTTCTCTAAGATAAAAAGCTCAAATATAGAACGAACTATACTCCCACTTCATGAATTAAGCATAGAAGGAACCACCATCGTCGCCTCTGACCAATATTGTGGAAGAAGACGGTTGTTGCTCTACCACAATGGATTCAATAAATCATATCTTTCCATCCATCATCAAAAACCCTAACTTTAGCTCCACCCCATTGATAATAAAAGTAGTTTAGACCAATTTTTAGATAGAAAATATATATAATTGATTTCTCTTTACTCGATAAAAGAATGACTAGTAACTGTGATATTATTAAATTTTAATATTTAGAATTATGGGAGTTAACAAATCTAGCTAATTTTGCCCAATCTATAAGGGTTAATTAAACCTCCTTAATTTGATGCAATTACTGTGGGTGAGTTGACATCCCTAATAAAACCTTTGAATTTTAGGTAAATTTTTGTAGTACTTGCTATTTGTTTACTAAGAAATATTTAATTCCTTTTGTTATTTAAAACCCCCCTTTTAATTACCTATTTTCGGAAAGGACTTGATTAAATCGAACAAATTATAGGTTAAAGTTAGGTCTAAATCATTTTCCTCGTGAGTTCGACCCCAACCTCATAGTTGGGTTGTTTACTTGATACGACTGCTTATACTTCTTTACGAGAAGTAAATTTGAGCGTATCAAATTTTTGTGCCACTACTGGGGAAATTGGATTTTAGATTCAGTTTAAGTACATTACCGAAATTTAGTCAACAATTTCCTAATTTTAATTTTTCTTTCTATTTTTATCTCTCAAAGGTCTAGCTTTAGTTATGACAAGTACACGAAGTCGAGGAGAAGTAATACTTCAACTTTATCCATAAGTAAATCACACACTTCGCAAAATGAATATTCAAAAAATCCTTCATATATCGATTATAATATCAACCCTCAATTTCCCCCGTCGGTTGATGCTCTTTATCAAGTGGTTGTTTATAACTCTGGCAAAGATAATCCGAGGAGAAAACCTCCCGCCTCACGCCCTCAATAGTACTATAGGGGAAATGTTATCATCACTGACTCTGATGGTCCACTTGTCCTACCTCCTCTACCATAGAGTCATACTATTATGAAAACTAGTAGTCAGATGCAAATGCTCACAACTAGAGTTTTGTTTTCAGGACTATCTTTTGAGGACCCACATGCTCACATCGCCAAAGTGAGGTAGGTGTGTAAGAGTTGTGTGGGGAGGCCTGATTTGACCATAGACATCATTTGGTAAGGAGTGTTCCCTCTCTCACTAACGGGAGAGACTACTATATGGTTCACCAAGCTCCCCTATAACTCAATCTATACTGTAATCAATTAAGGGATGTATTCTTAGCACGTTACTACCCAGTGTCTAACAAGCTAAACCACAAATATAAGGTGAACAATTTTGTGGCACTACCGATAGAATCAATCGATAGTTCTTGGGATAGGTTCACCTCGTTCTTGAGAAGTGTCCCCAATCACTTCATCGGTGATGAGTCACTGAAAGAGTAATTCTATCGGGGACAAGATGATAATAATAAAGCAGTACTAGATACGATAGAGGGTGGTTCTTAAAGAGAGTGTCCTTATGCTAAGATCGCTGAGAATTTAGAGAAAATCTCCCGAAATAATAAAGCTTGGAGCACTAGGAAGTCAGATACAGGAGAAACACTACTGCAGTGCAATTTGCACACAACCCAGCAACATATGAGATTCGTGAAGAAATGACTCAATTAAGAACTGAGCTTGGGTTGGTATTGAAACACATCCCTGGGGTGCACAAAAGGTATATGAGGTAAACTACTTTTCTAAACCACCACCGCCGACTGATGAGTATTACTTTGAGGAGGAGTCTTATGCGGTAAATGGGTAAACTGGGGGTTTCTGACCAAACGCCCAAGGCTCCAATCAGGAGAATTGGCGCCATGGTCAACAAAATCAAGGTCGGAACTATGAAAATTACAATCGAGTGGGTCATTATGTCCAAGGTGGGAATTACAACCGCGATAACAACTTCAATCAGGGAAACTATGGTAACACAAATCATAGGAGTGGGCCCTATGTTCCACCTCAAAATCGGGAAGTTTCTCTTAGGGATGGTGGAAGCAGTGTGGCGCAAGTTTAATATATGTTACAGAAAATAATGATGAGGTTTGATGCTAGTGATGAGCACACTAAAGAGTTGAGGAATGGATTGGGGAGTATTGGGAAAAAAGTTGATGCGCATGCAATCTTGATTAAGCATCTTGAGTTGCAAATGGCTAAATTGTCTTCGACTGTGAACCCACGCCAACCGGTCACTATTCCTAGCAATACTGTCCAAAATCTGAAAAATGATGGACATTTTATGGAACTCACAACTCGCGGTGGTAACAAAACCATTGACCCACCGGTGTTATTTGGTTTAGAAAATGTGATAAGAGGTGATGATGAGGTAGTGGAGGTTAGTGGTGAGTTAGGAGACAAAACGTGGAAAGAAACTTAGGTACCACCAAAGGTTACCCCCATGCCTAGACCACCACCTCGATTCTCACAGAGGTTATTGAAAAATATCGAGGATAGTAAATATCAACATTTTATCACTATGCTCAAACAACTTTCCATCAATGTACCTTTGATATAAGCTCTTGAACAAATGCCCGGCTATGCCAAGTTCATGCAAGATATGGTCAATAAGAAAAGATTGGTCAATTTTGAGGATGATGATAGAATGCATCATTGTAGTGCTATTTCTAAAAGGTCTATATTGCAAAAGAAAGAAGATACGGGTGCCTTCACTATTCCATGTACAATCGGTTTATTACACTTTGCGAAAGCATTATGTGATCTTGGGGCAAGCATTAATCTCATGCCTCTCTCTATTTACAAGAAGTTGGGTTTGGGTGACCAAAAGCCCACTGCGATGCGGCTACTGATGGCCAATCAAACTGTAAAGAGGACTATTGAAATACTCCATGATATGTTAGTAAAAGTGGAGTCATTTATATTTCCGGCTGATTTTGTGATTCTGGATTGTGAGGTTTATTTTGAGGTGCCTATTATTATTGTGAGCCATTCCTTTATACGGGTATATCCTTGGTTGATTTGGAGAAAGGGAAAATAAAATTTTGATTGAAAAATGAAGAAGTGACTTTCAAAATTTGTAGGTCCAAGAGGCAGAGTTGTGAGATCCAATCGGTATCTGTCATATCTTACAGGGTTGAAAATTCATCTTAGGTACAAATATAATAGCGTATAGGTGAAAAAGCACTATGGACAGTGATCATAAATCTCGATAGTGATTGCATTTCATAGTATAGGTCATTGGTCGCAGCACTTTATCGAGGTGATGTTTTATTTCAACCAAAGAGGTTGGAGTTAGATATGATGCATCACAAGTCACCACTCGCGGAACCATCTATAGAGAAGGCTCCAAAACTAGAACTTAAGGCTCTACAACCTCATCTGACCTATGTATTATTACGAAAAGGTTACACTTTACCGGTAATTATTGCATCAGATTTAAATTTGCATCAAGTTGAGAGTTTGGTGGAGGTGTGAAAAAGGTTCAAAAGAGCTATTGGGTGGACTATTGCGGATATTATTGGGATCCCTCCAATGATTTGTTCACATAAAATCTAATTCATGCCCGATTATAAGCCATGTATTGAACACTATAGACGTTTAAATCCACCTATGCAAGAGGTGGTGAAGAAGGAAATTATTAAGTGGTTGAATGCTGGAGTGATATATCTAATCTCTAATAGTATTTGTGTATGACCTTTTTATTATGTACCTAGGAAAGGGGGAATGAATGTGGTCCCCAATAATAAAAATGAGGTTACTACGATGAGATCGGTGACTGGATGGAGGGTGTGTATGGATTACCAGAAATTAAATGCATGGACCGAGAAGGACCATTTTACTATGCCTTTCATGGATCAGATGTTGGATAGACTATCAGGAAATGGGTGGTACTGTTTTTTTTTATGGTAAGTCAAGTTATAATTATATTTCTATTGCACCGGAAGATCAAGAGAAAACAACTTTTACTTGTCCTTGTGGGACCTTCGCGCTCAAGAGTATGTCATTTAGGTTATGTAATGCACCGATCACGTTTCAGAGATGTATGATGTAGATATTATCCGATATGGTTGGGGACACTATTGTGGTGTTTATTGATATTTTTCAGTGGTTGGTGACTCTATTGAGCGGTGTTTCAGTCACTTGTCTGTGGTTCTTAAGAGCTGTGAAGATTGCAACCTTGTGCTAAAATGGAAAAAATGTCACATCATGGTTAAACAAGGTATGGTATTGGCTCATCGCACTTCAGATAAGGGTATACAGGTTGATCGAGCTAATGTTGAGATGGTAGAGAGACTTCCTCTACCCATCTCTGTATGAGGTGTGAGAAGCTTTCTTGGGCGTGCAGGCTTTACAAGAGGGTCATCAAGAACTTTTCAAAGATTGCATATCCTTTGTGAAAGTTTCTTGAGAAAGAGTGTAAGTTTCATTTTGATTAATCCTGTCTTAAGGCATTAGGTGAGTTGAAGGAAAAGTTTATGTCTGCATCTTTCATCATTTCTTCGTATTTGAGCAAGCCACTTGAGGTGATGTGTGATACGATTGGGTTTGCTCTTGGTGTTGTATTGGGACAAATAAAGGACAAAATCCTTCATACCATTTACAATGGTAGTAAAGCCTTTAATGAAGCCCAAAAGAACTACAATGTTACAGAACAAGAGTTCCTTGCAGTAGACTTTGCTTTCGATAAATTTTTCTCCTATTTGCTTGGCATTAGGGTTATAGTGCATAGTGATCATTCTTCTTTAAGATATTTGATGGCAAAGAATGACGTGAAACCGAGGTTGATTATTTGGGTATTACTATTGCAAGAATTTTACTTTCAGGTGAAAGATAGAAAAGGGACCGAAAATAAAGTTGCTGATCACTTGTCCTGATTAGAAGATGAAGCAATGAGGGAGTTAGGTGAAAAGGATGAAATTTATTATACTTTCCCTGATTAGCATGTACTGGCTGCCTCCCAAGACCTAATTCCAAGGTTCGCAGATTTTATGAATTTTCTTGCTACTATTATCGTCCCACCGGACTTGTCCTTTCATCAAAGAAAGAAGTTCATGCATGACGTGAAAAAGTTATTTTGGGATGATCCATGCTTACATACGAGTGGTGCCTATGGGCTTATTAGGCGTTGGGTGCCGAAAGTTGAGATGTTGAGTGTTTTGAAGGAATACCATTCTTTGCCTATAGGTGGGCATCATAGTGGTATCCGGACTACTCACAAGATCTTGCAATGTGGCAACTTTTGGCAAACCATCCAGAAAGATGCTCATGAGTTCGCAAAGATATGTGATTAGATGCCAAATAAATGGTGAAATGTCGAGAAAGCAAGAGCTCCCTTTAAATACCATTCTTGTAATTGAACCCTTTCATGTGTGGGGAATTGACTTTATGGGACCTTTTGTGAGTTCTCATGGGATTATTTACATTCTTGTGGCAGTAGATTATGTCTCATAGTTGGTATAAGCGATCGAACTTGCAAATAATAAAGGGAAGAGTGTCACCGCGTTCTTGAAAAAGAAAATATTTTCTAGATTTGGCACCCCAAGGGCTATAATATGTAATGGGGGATCCCACTTTTGAACCAAGTTGTTTAAGGGATTATTGGAAAAATATGGGGTTCGTCATAATGAGGACACTCCTTACAATCCTTAACCTAGTGGGCAAGTTAAGATGTGAAACAGGGAGATTAAGAAGATTTTTGAAAAAACGGTGAATACTAGTAGAATGGATTGGCTAAGGAGGCTTGATGATGATCTTTGGGCCTACGGGATAGCGTACATGACCCCCATAGGTATTTCCCCATACCAAGTTGTATATGGAAAGGCGTGTCACTTACCGGTTGAATTAGAGAATAAGGCCATGTGGGCAATGAAGAAGTTGAAAATGGATTGGAATGAGGCTGCTGGACAAAGGTTAAACGGGTTGAATGAGCTTGATGAATTTCTCTTGAAGGCAAAAGAAATTTCAGCCCTCTACAAAAAAAGATGAAGAAGTACCATGACCAAAAGATTGAGAAAAGCGTTTTTTTGGTTTGATATTTGGTGGTTTTGTTCAATTCTAGGTTTGCGCTTGTTTTCGGGCAAACTCAAGTCCAAATGGACTGGTCCATATTTGATTACCCAACTATTCCCTCATGGTGCGGTTCACTTGGAGAACAAATAGGGTTTAAGGTTCAAGGTGAATGGGCAGCGAATAAAAATCTATCTAGGGCATGCTGAAATGGCAAATGAAGTGATCGAGGCATACCATATTGATGAAGCCTGAGTAATCAAGAGTCCTACATTGTGCCGCGACGTTAAATCAATCGCTGATTGGGAGGAAACCCAATATGTATCCTCTAGCAAACTTTAAGTTTTTCGTGATTTCCTAGGCATAGTTGACTTATTTTTGCTTTTATTACTTATGTCACGGCAAAATGTTCCTTTATTTTTCATTAAAAGTGTTTGCTAGAGTGTAGAGTAGCGGCCATGTCCATAAAGTGTCAAGAAAACACAAAAGGATTAGCTTAATGAATGTTAAATGTGCAAGGACTAAATCACCAGAAATCTGCAGAAAATTTGTCTTGCGCACCCATCACCGGACCCATCTACTGACCGTCATACCTTCGACGGACCGTCGGTAGGATTCGGCGTGCCCAAATATGTTCTTTAACTTTTATAAGTTAAGACACTGTGGACGGAGGGGTCTACGTACCATCGACCGACATGTAGTCCGTCAACGGGGAATCCTCGATCCCTCACCCACCCACCGGACCTGACCCATCCGACTACATATTAAAAGTTTTTAAACATTTCGCTATTCACCTCTTCACATAACCCCCATAACCATTTCCCTCCCTATTTCCTCTCATTGTTCCCCCACTTCCTCACCATTTAACTCAGATTGTGTCATCAGATTCCATCACTTCCCCCAATTCCACAAACTCCATTTTCTCCCCAAATCTTCCATCTTCTTAAGTCTCTTCTACGTTCTATGTTGTGGTTGGTTTTTCTGTTATTCAAGTACAAGTTTTCATACTCCCTTTTTCTCCACTACAGTTTCCAGGTATGTTCTTCTGATCTGCTTGATTAATTATTGTTAATTTTCATGTTAACCTGCTGTCTTACCTTGTTGGTCTTGAATTTGGGACCCCTTTGGATGCAAATAACTTACACCTGTAGTCCTAAGTCCCTTCTAACACTGAAATTGAAAAGAGATGGGGGTGTTTTGTTAAAATGTGTTGTGTTTGCATGTTATATTTCTGACCTACGATCTGATAGGTTGTAGAATCGAATGTTATGGCTATGATAATTCATACCCTAGGAATGATGAAATGTTGGGTTAAATGTTAAGGAAACTTGAGGTTTCTAAGGAAACTCTAAAGTCGTACGTTCAGTGAAACAAAATGGCTGCAAAAATCTATCCTTGAAGGACATAACGAGACACAACCAAAGGAGCGTCGGTCCATCGATGGACCGTCGATGGGTCCGTCTACCCCAACATCTCTTGTTTAGTCGAAGTGTTCATTGGCGGACCCCACTGATGGTCCGTTGTCTCTTCAATGGTCCGTCCTGCATAACTGTTGACACAGTCAAAACCTTTGTTTCTAATTTTTTAAAAAAATATTCTAAGTGTCTTTCAATAGACCCCACTAACGGACCATCGTCCTTTGAACGGTTCGTCCTGCACAACCGTCGATACTGTCAAAGCCTTTGTTTCTGATTTTCTAAAAAAATATTCCAAGTCTCCACAAATGGACCCCACTAAAGGATCATCGTCCCCTCGACGGTCTGTCCTGCAGAACCGTCGACGCTTTAAGAATCTTTGAATCTGATTTTTAAAACAAAATATTCTTCTAAGTGTCAGTCGAAGGACCCCCATGACGGACCGTCATCCCTTCGACAGACCATCGATGGGTCCGTTAGGCAGTGCTGCACTTCTACAGTACCATTCCGTTCTGTGTTTTACTTTTGTGTTTGATGCTTTTGAGTGTCTTACGGGCTTCTAGTGGCACTAATAACCTATATTTGTATGTACATGTGGCACCCAAACAAGATCATGTCTACTCAAGAGGGTGTTGTAAGTCCTTCTCCCCGTCGAACCGAATAGTCACAGTCTCAGACGATGGGCGTGGCCGGGGAGTATATGGCACAAGGAACCCTCACTCCTACCCATGCTATCGGAACCACTAGAGACACTCCCATGAATATGTCTCCCAGCGGAGTCACTGCCTCCAAGTATGAAGAGGAGCGCATACTGATCCGCACGCCTTCTGGGTTAGATGAAAATTTTGAGGGAGCGTCTGGCTACGAGGAGGATTCCATTTCAGAGGAAGCGTCCGACTCTGAAGAGGATTCGGGGTCTGAGGAGGCTTCTACTTCTCCTAATTCCAATGATCCTGCCACTTTGGTTCACTCTTCCTCGTCTAATGAGGCTCATAGTGTTGATTCTACTGCAGCACCGCAGACTGCCGTCCCCGCTCCGGTCGCTTATCAGCCCAATTGTTGGTGTGTTGAGGGTCAATATCAAGTATATGCTGATGCCAAGGTTCCCAACGATAATGGGGTCATGACCCGGACCCTGAAATTCAAGCGGCAGGTTCTCACTGGGAGTCTTCCCACTATGCCGGCCATCCATGCTATATTCACAAACATCAGCTAGAGTGGACGGCTTGGAATATGGGCCGCTGTAGCGAAAAAATAGTGCGCGAGTTCTACTCCTCCTTTGTGGCGACTCTCCGGTCTCAGTTGGACAGGCAAGCCACCCAGCCAAACATAAACCTTTGGAGTACGTCGGAGTCCGCGACAAGCGAGTTGATATTTCTTTGCCGGCCATTTGCACGTTTATCTATGGTGCGGACGTTAATGCAACCAGGACTTCCCTCACCGCCGAATTTGACTATCAGTGGAAGTTGATCATGGATGGACAATTCCATCCTTATCCAAATATAAGAGAGACCACCAAGCGGTGGATAGAACAACACCTCTCCGTGAATGGTCAGGCTGCTAATTGGGTACTTGAGCCCAAGCGGAGATTCAAGAAGGCTAACCTCACCTCATATTGCTATTGGTCCGAAACTTCCTTTCTCCCACTGCTGCTGATAACGTTCTAACTTGGGATCGTGTAGTGCTGATGTCTTCCATGGTTGCGGGGTTTGAGGTGGACTTCGTGTGGCTGTTGCAAGCGGTGATGCATTAGAGGGCCTTTAAGGCCACTACTTTTTCCCCTTCCTGTGCATGGTGTTTGAGTTGTGCAGGTCTGCAACAGTGATCGTGTGTCACATTAATGTAATTAAGACCTCTCAAGACATGGTGTATATTGGACTCATTCGAGATGAGGCCAATTAGTTGGCTCCCCACAAAGGGCCCCGTCCAGAGGTGCAACCGCTTGGTGATAACGTGGCGGCCATGATAGAGCAAGCCCCAGTGGCTAATCCGGCTTTATTCGATCATACTGACACCACTCTGGTTGAGTCTATGCTGGGTGCTAGAACCGCTTCGAGCTCCTTCTGTGCGACTCCTTCTTCTACACTGGTCTCGCTTGCTAGGGTCCAGAATTAGAGCCTGAAATGTTCACACTTCTGCATCACATCCAACCTTAGATGCAGAGGTCCACTGCTAAGGTGGAGGAGCGGATAGAGAGGAATATGGCCCAGCATACTGAGCGGTAGATCATGGAGGTTCACAAACACTTATATGCATTTGAGGTGCGCGTTCTAGCCCGGCCATCCCCTACAGTGGATTGACGACTCTCCCATCTGTTGTGGAGAGTAGGAGAGAAGACTTGGATACCATAGTGGAGGCTTGGAGAGCTGATCTTGAGGCCCCTTTTTTGCAGGGCTTACTGAGGACACAGTATTGGTTGCCCTATTCTCCACCATTGTTGCGCCACCACCTCCCTGATGAGATCGTGCCAAAAGGCACCAAGTTATTGATGAGGATGAGTCTCATGCATGGAATAAAGAGTGGAATTACTTGGAGGCCCCGCGAGGAGAGCCTTGCTGATTAATGAGGAGGCCCGTTAGTAGAGGGTTCTAGAAGTTGTTGTTGGGGTGTCTAGCTCCTGAATTGTTGAGGTTGATAGGAGCACCACTGATGGTGTTGTTATTTCTGAGGACAGCAGTGGTTTCCCTACTACTGAGGGAGCGAGTTAAGGGAAATCAGACCCGTCAGCATGTTGATCGTGCTGCTTTGCGCCTCCGGTTTGCTTCACCTATCGCCTTATTTTATATACTTTTATGCATTGGGGACAATGTCATGTGTTTTTGTTTTGGGTGGGTAAATGGAAAGTGGGTGCTAGGGTGAGGTCTGAGTAGCCCAACTCACGATCCTCTCTTGGGGTTTTCTTGCCTATGTTCTTTTTTCCTCAAGAGACTGGTTATTTTATTGTTTAAATGACATGTTGATATCTTTGTACATAGTATAGAAATGGAATCTGAAGCATGATGGCTAAAAAAATTATATCCTGATTTAAAGAAAATGTTGCATGACTAGGCATAGAAATTGATAAATGTGTGTCTCTAAGCATGTGGCTCTAAATTTGATAATCTTGTACAGTAACGATATGTCACGTGAGTATGAGGAAAATTTTAATAGTCCACCATTGGTACTGATCTAGAACTTGCCTGGTTAGTCCTCCTAAAAGTAAGTTGTGATAGACAATTAGGAAAGGATCATAGGACCTTGTTCAAGATATCCAATCTTTAGCCAAGATAACATAAAACCAAATGAAATTAATCCCTTCTTGATCGAAATGATTTAATCTTACAATAGACCTTTCTTTTTCACCCCAATTGATTTTTTCTGCGGACAACATGTTAGCCCTTGTCCTTTTTTGGACATGTGCACCTAAACTTATGTCAAAAGCATAATTTGAGGGTGGCCCTGACCTAACCTTTGGCATTGTGTACATTGACTCATTGCAAAACCATGAGTTGAGGGTGGCTAGTTGAGGAATGCTCTAAAAAGTGGGGTTGAAAGAATAAAGAAACAAAAAGAACAAAAGGAAAGTATTATAAATACTGGTTAAAAATCTTGTTTTTGATGTTAGGCTCTTGGTTATTTTCTATTTGGTAATATTGGTTGTTGAATATTAGGTTTTGGAATATACTTCATTTTTCTAGAATCATTTATCACATTATTTTCTCGAATTCAATAGATTTTCTGGTTTTTTTCAATCTTATAAAAGTAAATACATGAATTCTTTTCTAATCAATATGAATTGTGTAATAATGAACATGGGTAATTAAATCCATCACTATAGTTGTGGAGACCATGGGTAAATAACAAGGTAAAAACTAGCTAAAATAACAATTTTAGAATAGTGTTTTGCATGTATTGATAATACTTTCATTTAGAAGTATTTTTAATGAGTGCACGCGTTACAACTCAACTTGTTGCTACTTGCCAGACCAAGAAGGTAGATAATAAGAAAAGAATTATGAATGTAGATTTAGTAAAACTATTTAATAGGCTAGTGTCAATAGGTTCAAACTAACAACTAAGCCATACATCGATTATGATGATTAATATGATGTAAAGGTAAGGTTTGTAAAGCATAATAACGCAGCCGGACAAAGGTGCGAAGTGGATTTCCCTAGTCGCCAAACCAAGTAATTAGATATACATAACTTACCACTTTGCATGCAAGATACTAGGAAATGATTGTTATTGCTTGGATTACCGCGTTATGAACCTGTGGGGCTCACTTATGCCCTAGTTACTCTCATCACTTGATAAATATCAAAGATTGATACTTGCTACTTGTTTACTTAGAAATGTTTAATTCCATTTGTGATTTTAAACCGTCCTTTTTATTACCTGTTTTGGGAAGGACTTGATTAAATAGAAGTAATTGTAGGTTTAAGTTAAGTCTAAATCATTTTCCTCCTAGGATTGACCTAACCTCATAATTTGGTTCTTTACTTGATACAACCGCTTATACTTGTTTTCGAGAAATAAATTTGAGAGTATCATTGTATAAGACCTCGTTGAGGTTGAAAGCATTGTGTTACGACTAGGGGGTGCTCTCGGGTCGTGACATACTTTGTATCAGTGCAAAAGATTTTAAAATTGTCTTATGATGTCTAAAACCACGTCTTGAGAGTCTTGTTTATTAGTCTATGAGCGAGAGGCTATATGATATTAGGAAACTACACTTCTTCATTCTTTATGTTGTTTCGTAGATATATAAGTTGTATCTCTTATTCCTTGTCTGATGGAATTTAGAGTAGGACCATTTGGTGGGCTCTTTCTAGAAGGAGAGAGGGAGAAATGTTGGTTGTGATGCCAATTATGTTTATGTGATTTGTGAGATTTGAGGTAATAGTTGAGATGTCTTTTTGTGTAATAATGCTTTATAGTTACCTTTATGTAGTGAAGGTTATTTAAAACAAATTGTGTAGACTTACTCCCAAGGAGGGGGATAATGTTCCTACCTAGCAAGGTAATTGTGAGGTCATGTTTTGTTGATGATAGATCCCCTATAGTCAAATTATTAGTTCCCAAATGAGCGTATTCTTAGAAGTGAAATGGGAAAGATCGGATGCAATAAGTTTAGATTAGGTTGTCTTTTAAAGTTTACTTTGAGGTTGCATATACCACCTATTTGAGATAAGTAAGAATAATATTGGTGGTGACAAACTTCAAAAGAGTTAGGTGTTCTATAAGATTGATCTTATGTATGGACTTGGAGAAATAGTTGTGACTGAGTGGTGCCTAGATATATTCAGTGATCAAACTTTTTTAAAACAGGGTAGAAGTGAAATCCTCGATGGATTAGAATCATGTTGCCTAAGGAGTGTGACTATATAGTTATGACTTGCTCCGACCCTTAGAATTTAATCAAATGATGTTGTGAAGAGTTTGTTGAGGTTTAACCCAAGTGAGGGATAATGTGCTTAGATGATAACGACATGAGTTTCCTTAGAATCATTTTGTGTGATGGATATTAAATGTTAAGTGTCCTAGATTTTCATGTTTGGATATTCTTAAAATCATCACCTTATGGAGTGTAGTGAGTTTTAGAAACTTAGAACGGGGTTGCAAGACTAATACAGAACCTTGAGTTATATTCTAGTGAAGGTCTTAGAATAGGATGCTACTAGGGTTGACTTGGAAGACTTTTTTGATGAAGCTACCGGTATGTTTGTAATTTTATTTGAGAATAAGTGCAATGTTGTGATCAAGTATTACCTTATTTATTATGATGCCCAATGAGGCTATGACGTTTAGAGTTCTTCGGATGGATTGATAGTAACTTTTTAGGATTTTACCCCTGTTAGTTGTCTAAGGTTAGTAAAATGGTTTTATAGGAGATGTACCTTTGCTTATTCCCAAGGAATACTCTTCTTGACCTAGTAAAACTTCGCATGTAAGACGTTGATATAACTCTTGGTATGAATTGGTAGCATACATGATGTGTTTTTATTGATTATAGAGCTTGAATTGTTGTAATAATATGGGAATCTTGATTCTTTATTATTTTTCACCCTTTCAGTAAGATAACAATTTGTTACAATTTCTTCCTAGTTTGGATTCGGTATTGATTGTGTCATATAGGGTGTTGTTTCTATTTATTGAGGTTCACAGATTTTCGCAAAGATGGAAAAAATTTAAGTTTAATTATTTCTTTAGGAGAGATTGGAAGTTGTTTTCTTGAAGGTTGTAGTGAGGGCTTCCTCCTAAGGAGGGGATGGGGTACTTAGAAAGCATGAGTTGTTCAATTCCCGACATCCTCTTCTCTTTCTTCCAACCTTATTCTTGCTCAAGACCAAGAGTTCCTAGTTGACTTATGTTATGCTTTAGGATCCATGTATGACTTAGGTGTTCTCATGATTTCGTTAAGATAAATAAGTGTTTTAGAATTTATTTTTTGATATAAAATGAGTTTTCATGTCTCACGTTCCTCATTTTGATAGGAAATTAGATTAAGAAACCAATGTGACTCAAGAGGTTAATGGTTTAAATATTGTTTTGAGAAGTAATAACATAGTTGGCTTAAGATGACAAGATAGGCATAATTTGAGTGGGGGAAGGAAATTTCTCCAATAAAATGGAATATTTCTAAGTTCCATACATAATGAGTTTGTAGAGGTAGTGCATATTTTGATCATAATGTATGATGCTTGTTTCAAATGGAGATTCTCTGCCAATTTGTGCATTGTGTGTGATATGACATACTTGACTTAATGATGTGAATAATGAACTTACTGTAATGTGTTCTAATGAAATGTCATGTTAGCTCTTTATGTCGCATTGAAATTGCCTAGAGAGAGTAGGAGGTAATTCCTTCCATGATTATGTGAATACGTGAGGGTTGTGCATTTTCATAAAAAACATGTGTTTTTGAATAAAGATAAGTTTTTGTGAGTTGTTTCCTCATGTTGTAGTGCATATATTATAAGTGATCTATTTTACTTCATGAAAATAAGATATGTGCATGCCTAATATGAGGAGTTGATAAATTACTCTTTTAACAAGTGCTATTGAACATGGAATCTTGCATATGAGCTTTATGATGAAATATGAGTATGTTATGACTAGGAGATGGTATCTCCTCTTGCAACATAACTAAACAAGATAATGTCAAGATATAGATCGATAGATGCAGTTCCTACTTCCTTATATTTGTATTGACTAGGTTGAACTAGATTTTAAGTTCCACCTTTTGAAATGATGTTCATTGTGTGTTGCTTATCTTTTTGTTATACATCACTTTGATTATTACATACTTGTTGGGCTCCAAGTTTGAGATTTTGATTCCTTAAGATGTTTTAAGTGTCATTTGGGGACGAATGTTCCCAAGGATGGGATATTGTAATGCCCCGTATGAACTAGTGAGACTTAGATAAGTATGACGTCCCGCAACAATTCCAAACCGATTTGGCGCCCGAACGGGGGAAAAAGGATCCAGAGTTGTGAAGAGGTTTACAAAGAACTATAGAACTTTCTAGATTTCTAGAGAAGACTAGAATACTTTAGATACTTTTGGAAGAGTTTAGCATATTTTAGGAAGGGTAGAATTCTCTAGAATATGGACTAAAGTGTAATTACCTTAGGGACTTGTAGAGTAATTTTTATTTACACTTAGGCCCTTAGGAGGTAGTATGTATAGAAGGGCCTCTCATTTGTAAATCATCCAACAATCCAACCTAGCAAACTTGTAAGCAATTATTCCAAGTATAATACAAGTATTCTTCCAGACTTCTTTTAAAGTCTTTCTTTACATTCTCTTAGTGATCAAAGTCTTAAAGGCTTACTTGAGCTTAAAAGACCGTGAAAGATTTGTGAGTAAGTTGTCAAGTGCCGCACAGAGTCTAAGCAAATACTCTATGTCCGTGACTAAGTGGTATCAAATCCAAGTTTTATTATAAGAGAATGACTAACGAAGGAGACGTAAACGGCGCTAGCACCACCAACGTCCATATGGATAGTGGAAAGAAAAACAGAAAATAGAAGAAACATCAAAAGGGTAACGAGGAAATACATCCCAAACTCACACCTAAGAGAGGGGCTAACATCTCACCCAACCTTGATGTAGATGCAAGTGACGAAGAAATAGGAGAGGATACCATAGACGTCACTGTCGGAGAAGAATGGGTCGCAAGGGTGGAAGTGGCAAGACAAGTCGTTGAGATCTTAGGCCGTCTCATGAATGTGACTGACAACAAGTTCAAGACCCTTGAGGACTACACACTTGAGGAGAACGAGAATATCCGGAAGGAGTTGGAGGGACGCCAGCGGGTCGAGTTCGATATGAAGGAGGCCATCACTTCATTGGAGTGTCGGCTTATGGAACTGCTTAACACGAAGGAGACCATCACTTCGTTGGAGCAAGATCTGACGAAAGCGCTTGGCACGATCGAGACAGTGGGGGCCAAAGTGAAAGCACTCAAGAAAGGCGTGAAGGTTGGAGGTTCTGCATCACCTGACCATGATAGGGAGGCAAGCCACCTATATTTAAAGGCTTCCATAACGCTCAAGAGGTGGAGAATTTTCAATGGAACTTGGAAAACTACTTCAAGTGTAGTCGGGTGAGAAATGATGAGAACAAGATCAATACTGCCGAGTTATACTTTTCCGAGATGGCTATGCTATGGTGGAGGCGCAATGAGGCATATAAGGTGTCATTTATCAACCTCTTCTCTTTGTTTTTATAGGACATGAATATGAGGAGATCAACCGCTAGAAGGGAGGACGAGGTGTCGCTAATGAGAGGATACCTCCTCATGTTGACCAAATTCCTATTTTTGGCCTAGAGGAAGAGAATGAGAAGGTTCCCCTTCAAGAACTTCAAGTGCCTCCGGATCCCCAAGAACCTCAAGTGCCCCAAGTGCCCCCTATACCTCAAGAACCTTTTATTGAGGGGGATTTGACTAATGTGGAGTTGAGGGATGCCCAAATGAACTTGACCCAACTCATGACAACTCAAGCTCATGTCTTCAACAATCTTTTTGTTTCCCAAGCTAACCAAGGAGTTGGGTCCCAACCAAATGCCAGTACTCCCGCTTCTAGAATTCGAGATTTCATGAGGATGAACCTCCCACTTTTTCAGGGAACTAAGGTGGATTAAGATCCAGATGATTTCATAGATATAGTTTTCAAAGTGGTAGATGCTATGGGTGTGAACCCTAGGGAGAAAGCGGAGTTAGCCACTTACCAACTCAAAGATGTGTCTCAAGTATGGTTTGAGCAATGGAGCATTGAAAGACCCTTAGAAAGAGGTACGGTTGATTGGGAAGAATTCAAAGAGTTTTTCCTATATAGTTGCTTTAACATAGAGTGGAGGGAGAAGAAGATGGTTGAATTTATGAACCTTCATCAAGGGGAAATGAGTGTGCAAGAGTGCTCTCTCAATTTCACCCTACACTCTAAGTATGACCCAACCATGGTAGCGAACCCTAGGTCTAGTATGAAAAAATTTGTGATGGGAGTGTCTAGCATTATGGAGAAAGAGTGTCGTACAACAATGTAACTTAATGAAATAAATATTTCTAGGATCATGGTCAATGTACAACAAATTGAGGAGTCAAAAATAAGGGAGATAAGGCAAGAGGGTAAGAGGCATAGGTCGGATGATTCTAGTCACCAAAGGCCAAATAAGCGGTTCTATCACCAAGATTATTCCATGGGAAACAAGGACAAGGATCCAAACGAAAATTCCCAAGGTGGTGGCCATACATTTGAGAGGACTAGGTGCCCTACTTGTGGGAAGCAACATTTGGGTAGGTGTCTTTCTGGAACGTATGGTTGTTTTTCATGTGGTAATAAGGGCCACTAGATGAGGGATTTCCCTAACATCAATGCAAGAGGGAAATAGTTCAATCAGGCTTCCCTAGATCCTAATTCTCCAAAAAAGAACCCTCTCTATTGGATGGGAGCTAGGAAGGATAAGTAATGCTAAGTCGATAGTCCCGGTAAGTCATAACTCATTATGATTGTTGTTTTTTATTTTATGAAATGAGTTTATATGGTATTATAGTTCTTGTTATCATGTCATCTTGATGTATTGCTCAAAGAATGAATTTTTGAAAAGTTGCATGTTTGGCAGTGTTCAGTGAGCAGTTCACTGTAAAAATTTTACATTTTGGAAAAATTGGCCTTGTCTTAATTTAAATTTCAATGTGTGCGAAAATTTTGTATATGATAATTTTTAATGTTGGATAAGGTGGTTCCTCCATAAAAGAATGTTAAGGGTGAGTTTTGAAGTCTATGAAGTTTTGCTAAAAGTTCTTATGTTGGTAGTGTTAGAAAGTCTAAAATTATGCTCGTTGATAGTTTATGATTTGATTTTATTTGTAGAACCTTGATTTATATGTGTTATTTAATTCTAAGTGATTATTTGTAGTTTTTACGTTTTAGTGTCATTCGAGGATGAACGTTGTTTTAAGTGGGGGAGAATGCAACGCCCCAAAACGAATTTAGGTGAACTAGAGCATCGTGAGTGTTTCATGAATTTTTTTTTTTAAAATAGTTTCTTAAGTGTTCTTAGGCTGTGTGTGAATTTTTGTTATGTTTGGAGGTTAAACGTTTGAGAACGTCCACGACGTTAGAAAGCTGTGCCTTAGATAGCGTTTATGTGTATTGATGTGTTTGAATGAGTTTTACGTGTTCGTTTTAATATAAAAATATATGGGATGTTCCTAACAAAAATAGAAAATTACATTTAGAGGTTTAATGTCCGGCAATGACCTCACCTAGGACCCACAAGGGGCCCTACAGGAGGGACCAAGACATTAATTAAAAACAGCCAAAAGCAGTGACAAATCGACGAGACAATCGGCGACCATTTGACCAGGCGACGTCCCATCAATTTAGTCCGTCGTTTGACATGAAATACAGCAGGTTTTATAGTTGCAGTCCCAACCAAGGACACCCTATCTACGTGGCGTTGGTTGAAAAACGGCCCTTCGTTTGTGGGTTGGGGATACTGCCTACAAAAGTTGTAAAGGAGCTGCCTTGGCTTGGGGTGTTTGGTAAATTCATCACAAGTATTTTGAGGAAGTTGGACTTTTATTTTAGTGTTATTTAGATATATTAAAGTATTTCAAAATTGAAGACCTAATTTTAGACTTATTTTCCCAAAACCTAGAACCCCTCTCCCTTAGAATTCTCTCTCAGCTCTATTTGGATGATAGAAGTCAAGAAGTGCTACGAGGGATGTTGGTGGTCAATTTCTTCACCAAAATATTTGGGGTTTCTCTTATCTAAGGTATAGTATCTATCCTTGAACCCTCTTATATTCAAGGATTCATTTTCGAAAGATTTGAAAAAGGGTTTCAAACTCTATTATCTTCTATTTTTTATTTTAAGCATGGGTCTTCTTGTAAAAGTGTTTTGATGATTCAAATGTGTTTATTCTAGAATGAATTTATGATTTTTAATTTCAATACCCTAATGAACTCATATTTATGCATATTTCAAAATTTTGGTAAGAAATGGGTTATATGATCATGTTTGTGTAAGGTATGAACTTTGGTTTTCTTATGTTGTTATTTTGGTATAGCTACTGCCTTAAGGGAATTATTATGAGGAAATGTTGAGAAAATGATTACATGTGGTGATGTCTTGGTTAAATGGTGAGTTGCTTATATTGTGTAATTCTTATGATAAATTGCTCTTGAGTGGTATGGTCCACCTTGTTTGTGGTGGTGTTTATTTGATAAACTTTATATTACATAGTATGTTTTGTGAGTGAACCTTTGAAGGACTAATATGATAAATGAAGTGATATAGAAGATAAGTCGTCTTGTGTTTTGTGAATTTGAATTGCATATTTGACTTAGATTATGCCTCAGTGATGTATATTATTCTGTGAAGCATCTTAAGTGTGTGATTGATGAATGTAGTTCTAAAGCATTTATAGAAGATAATGTGAATGAAATGATGCTTATATGAAAGATGTACTCACAAGTACACACACACACACACACACACACTTAAATGAATGTATGAATCTAAGTTGAGTTAATAGAGAAGTTTTGGGGTGAACACTCTCCGTGGGTTGAGATGAAGTGTTTAGTAGTAACCTCACTATATCCTAAGAGATTTCTAAGATAGGTCAGAGGATGAATTCCCTTCGTGATTTAAGATGTGGTTTTCACTAGTTGTCCTTAACCCATAGTCTAAAATGTTTAGAATCCATTGGGGTTATGGATAGCACCGAGAAGATATAAAGAAGAGGTGGATACACTTCGTGAGTTGAGATGTTGTATTCTAATGTACCTCTTGAAATTAGTACTCCTCATTCATAGAGAGTGAGTTACTTAGTAGCCTTTTCCTTATCCTTTAACTATGCGCCCGCCTAGGTGTAGCGATTGGGAAAGCCATGTAATAGCTAAAATGAATGACCATACTCTAGGAAAATGAAGATCCCTCATCCGATATGGGTTAATGTCAGAAATCTATGTCTAGATCTCATGGTGTATGTCAGTTAAGTTACCTAGTTTTTTACCTAGGTAGGCATTCTGAAAGGGGAGTCTTGGTGAGTCTTATTTGAATTGAATAAACTAACTCTTCTAAAAGAACGTACTACATAGGGTAGGTGGAGGTATAGGAAGCTATCTATCCATTGCACTAGGTAGGACCATCCAAAAGGGGAGTCTAGGTGCCAAGTCTTCTAAAAGAGTATACTACTTAGGGTAGGTGGTGGTATGGGACCCAATAAACTCATTGCATTAAGTAGACATTCCAAAATTGAATTCTTGGTTTGTTGTTGGGTGTTCTTATATTGTATTGCCATTTAGTTGGTGCTTGTTCTCCCGAGGTGAGTATGCCTAAAATGAGTTAGTCTTGAGGGTATCTTTGGTGTGTAGTGAAGGAGGCACATGCATACTTCTTTCATTTCCTACCTTAGTGAGTCTTAGGATGACCTTAGATAGGAAATTTTCGACGGAAATGATGCTTATTTCCTCATTGGCAATGCTCTAGAAGTTCTCCATTTTAGAGGCTTTTAGTTAATTGTAAGGTTTTAATAATTCACTGTAAAGAATTGGAAAGTTACTGCAAAATGCTTTCTTTTGCAAAAAATATGGAAACTCTTCTCTAAGTTATAAATTATGTGTCTTATATTGTTTACGAATATATTCATGAATGTATACTTAATTGGCATGAAAAAGTTATTTTACTAAAATGTCCCTTTTTGCATGTTTTTGCATATGCCATACTTAGTACATTATTTGCACTAACCTCATACTTTTTATACTATATAAGTATAGGTTGGAATCTTGTGAAGCCTAGAAGGTGAAGCTTGGGAAAGTATCTCTCAAGGCAATGTATGTCCTTATATATTTGAGGGCATAGTCCTTTTCTCAGTTTCTTATTGAAAGACTTGCTATGTATTTCTTTTAATGTACAAGAGTTGTGTCCCTAAGATATTATGTCATGTCTTTAAGTTGGCCTGTGACAATGAGATTTCTTAAATATTTATGAAAGATTTCCTTTAGTTAATTTATTTGTGAAAATTATTAAATTACGCACTACTTTTCATGTCATATGTAAGGAACGATAGTTAAAGATCTTCTACAAGACCATAAAGGGTCAAGTACTCCTTACCACGAACCGAGGGTTCTCCCAACTTGTAGGGGGTACATTCAGGTCGTGAAACCAAGGGATATTGGGCGAGTACACAATTAACCTTGCCGAGACAAGGTGTGTCAAAGGGAGGTCTACAATGTGGGAAAGGTAGTTTTAAGTTGGGTTCTTTTAGTAGTCTTTCCAAAACATGAACGAAGATTTTCCCATTCTTATCCTAAGAAGTATTTATACTTTTAAATTTAAATTCCATCAATTAATTTACTCTAATTAGAATTAAAAAGAAAACCCAACTTCTATAAAAAAAAGTTATCTCTAAGATCAAAAAAGAAGAAGAAGTTATTAAAGAGCTCGAAAAACGTTTTATGCAGATTACTTATTAAGGTATGAGAGCTCTTGATTCATGGTTAGCTTTCACCAAGAAGCTCCTTCAACTATGCTTTCAAATTCTACATATTCTGGGTTTTCATCTAAAGCATTGGTCACCTTCTAAAAACGTTTAAATTTATAAATTATGATTATTCATGTTTATATATGTTCAATTATGGGTTAATTCTGGTATATTATTATTTTTTGAAGAATAGCCCTATAGGCCCATGTTTTTCCCCTTCTTTCTCAATTGTAAGACCTTGTGTGGATTAAGTGATGGGTATAGATTGATAATCTAGAATCTCTACGTTCATTAGGTTATTTTACTATGAATGTACTCTATCTCATGCTCTATTCCTTAGGGTTATGGTTAGGTCTTGAAAGATGACCTTAGAATTAGATCACTTACATTTGTATTGATCATAAGTAAACCTTAATGACATGAAGTAACTTGTTTTTTATTATATATTAAGGTTTATGGAGTAATTTGGGTAATGTCTATCGTTGTTAAAAAATTCCCCACAAGACCCATAATTTCTCTTCTTCCTCGAATATAAACCCTTATATGCTTTGTTTGATTAATGAGGTATGAGAATCTTGTATTTTTCTATGCAATTAATTATTGTATTATGTTGTTGGTTTATGATGTTTTCTATATAAAGTGCCTAGTCTAAGATGATAGACTTTATCTTGACTCTTGTCTTTGAAGGGGAATATATGAAGCTATGATATGTTTGACTTTCTATATATGAATGGTTTGATACGCTTATGGTGGAGGTGTTTGCATTTAATGCATGTTGAATTGTATGTGTATGTAATTTGAAAGGCCCCTAAAATGACCTACAGTAAACTAGAGATTCGTGATTACAGCTTGAGTTAATTTTGTATTAAATGAGTTATATTAGTGTTCCTAGGCAGTGTGTGAATTTTTGTTATGTTTAGAGGTCAAACATCCATGAGGTTCGGAAGGTGTGTCTTAAATATGTTCATGTGTCTTGATGTGTTTCAGTGAGTTTTACGTATTCGTTTTAATCGATATTGATGTGGGATATTCCTATTACCTAGACAACTATGGTTAGGGGTTTAATTTTGACACCCTTAAATAAACTGAGGGGAAATAGAGCTTCGTGAATGTGTCATGACTTAATTTTGTGGTGTTGGTAAATTCTCCGAATGTATTATAAATTAGAGGGATGGTTTATTTAGGTGTATATGGGTATTTTAAGAGTATTTAAGTAATTAAACTGTCATTTCCAGCGTAGCACCTCAATCAGAACCCCTACCCTCCCAAACTTTCTCTAAAAACATGCCTGAGAGCTCAAAGTGAAGATGGAGTTGGATGATTGATCTTCAATGGAGTTTCTTAGTCAATTATCTTTTGATTTTTCTAATAAGGTATGGGATATTTTTATCTAAGGTTTGATATAATCTTAGAGTCAATTTCAATGATGATCTTCAAAGATTTCAAAAAGATGAAAAGTCCAATTTCTACTCTAATTCATGGGTTATTGCATGAAATGTTTTAAAACATTACAATATGATATTATTGATGAATAATTAATGTTTTTCAATGAAAATCTCCATGAAACCTTGACCTTCTCAAATCTCTACATTTTGCTATGATTTTTGTGAATTGATCATGATTTTATGGTAGTTAATTAATGTGTAGATTGTTATGGGCTATTGATTTATAAATAGATAATGAATCCTTTGTTTATAGCCTTCTTTATATTAATTATGTTCATAAAGTATAGAATTGGGTTATTGGTTTAGATTTAAGTTCATTGCTATTGGTAAGAGCCTTCGTGAGTTGATTTGATTGAATTGGCTAAGGGATGTGGATGCTGATGATGGGAAGCTGGTAAGTTGACTTAATCTCTCTGTATTGTGTAGAATAGGATTAGAATAGTATAGAATTGTTTTCGATTGCTATGGTTGTATTACCCCCAAAAAATAAGTTAGGGTGTATAGAGACTCACGTGTGCCTAATAATCTAGTTAAGGTGGTGTTTAAAGCATGCATGATTGATTTGATGTCATTTAGAAGTCTAACGTCCAAGACGTTCTAAAGATAGCCCTTGAGTTGTGCATGTGCAACTTAAGTGTCCCTAGCATGTTTGGATGTGTTGCTAGTGTTTGTTTTTGGAAAAACTTCTATTGTAGGTCCTTAACAAGTTAAGGTGTGTATTAACGTTGGAAATGTCTTGGTACAAATCCCCAAGATCCTTGTAAGGGGCCCTCTAGGAGGACCCAAAAGCTGTCGAGACATTGCCTTGGAGTGTCAATCGACGAGCCCTTAATTGACGACCTGTTCTTCAATAAACGCCCCTTCGATGGGAGGCTTCGATCAACACGTAAAATTCTGATCTCATCCCTCCGTGAAGGAGTTTTAGTCTCAGATGACGGAGCAGAAGGATGGCTCATCGACCAGACGACGCCTCTTCGACTACTATCCGTTGGTGTAGCCTGCAATTAACTTCCAGACTTGCTGTCTCATTAAGGTGTTAATGGGAAATTCACCCCAAGTCCTAATCTGACCGTGCGGTTTATTTGGTTAATTTTGGGTGTATTTAGTTGTCTAAAAACGTTACAACCCCATTCTCAGTTAAATTTTAAATATTAAACTTCCCTCCCAAACAATACTCTCTCTAGAAATCTCATTTGGAGATGAAGCTCAAAAACAAAAATTTTGATGGATTCTCAAGAAATATTCATAAAGTTTTTATGGTTTATTCTACAATGAGGTATGGTGATCCTTCATCTCTTGATAACCTTTCACTTAGAGAGTTTTTTTCAATGTTTTCAATGAGAATTGATGATGAAACTTCTTCTTCTTCAATCTATCCTTGGGTTCTTTATCAAATAGATTTCAAAATAATAATGTTAATGAATTGATTATTCACTACTAATTTGAATTTAATTTTGAATCCAAATCTATCTTGAACCCATGATCTCTCTCAAACTCGATATAGTATTTATAAGGCTTTGTGATCTTGATCTTATGTAAACGGAATGGTGATTCAATTATGTTTAAAAGGTTATATATTATGCCTTAGATTTTTATTATTGATAAATTATAAATGTTGATCATGTTTATCAAAGCTAGGGATATTAGTAAGTGATCTATGTCTCTCTACTCTTTATTGAAATTATGAACTAGTGTACATGATAGTATCATGAACTTGTTGAGGTTCATGAATATTTCGTCCATGTTAATATACATTTAGATATTGACCTTTATTGGTAATACTCATAGAATGTGAGAATTGATCAAAGGTTGATGAATTTGTAAAGTCTACTCTATTCCTCTATTTTCTATGAAATCGCTAGTTTTATTGGCCTTGTATGGCATTGTGTGGTATAGTCTTCTTACGGTGGCGGTGTTTACCTTAATGTTAATATATATGTTATTTGATCATGGATTTAAAGGCAATTGTATTATGAATTTGTGGTGGTGATAATCACCCAATATGAAGTCTCATGCCTAGTTTCCATTTTAGTATATGGTGTAGTTATATTACCAAAGTTATGAGTATGTGGGTATCTATGTTAGGTACAGTCCATATGCTGCAAATGATGAATTATAATTGATGAATGATCCCTTACCTATGTACTCCTATATGAATGTGCGATTAACTGTTGTTAGGAGTCTTTAATTAAAGTATTGAAGTTAGCTTGTCTCCTATTCTAGTATGTATTATGTGGTCTATGCTTATAGGTCAATTGTGGTTCTAAAGAGGTTGGATTCCTCAATATGTTGTTGATAGCCATTAGGTGTGTCACGACCAGAAAGTACCAACTAGAAGTTAGGGAGTACCCATGGGTCATGACAAGGTGTACATTAGCCTTTGGGGTCTTGTACAAGCCCTTTAATTGTCGTTCATTACATAAGACATGAATAGTAGTGCGGAATTAAAGTTTCTCAAGACATTTAATATAAAAATTAATTCTTTTATAAATAATAAAAAATCTCATCGTCACAAGCCAAACTTAAAGATACGATATGAATAAATAGTGACACGACCCTTTCAATTTAAATAAATACATAATAAGTCTTCACATAAGCAAACTAAAAAGAGAGAAAGTATGCCCTCGAATATATGAGGACATACTTTTTCTTGAGAGAAACTTTCCTAGTATCAGAAAGTATGGGGTTAGTAAAAAAGAATGTACTAAGTATGGCATATGCTTTATAAAAAGGGACATTTTAATAAAATAAGCTTTTATGCCAAAGAGGTAAAAAATTCACGAATTCAGAAGAAAAACAACATAAGAATCATCATTAAACACTTAGATAAGTATTTCCATAGTTATAGCAAAAGAAGCAATTTACACTAAACTTCCTTTAACATTACAGTGAACTAAAATGACTCTAAAATAGTGAACTTCCAAGGTATTACCAATCAGGAAGTGAACTCATTTCTGTCCTTGTTTCCCTAACTAAGGTTATCCTCAGACTCACTAAGGTAATACATGAAATAAGTACGCATATTCCTCCTTCAATACACACCAAAGAGATCCTGAACACCACCTCTTTTTTGGCGTAGTAACCTCGGGAGAACAAGCTCAACTCAATGGAAAGACAACAGAAGAACAACCAATACATCAAGACTCTCCTTTCGGAAGGTCTACTTAGTTTAATGGATAGATAGATTCTCATTTGATGACCTACCCTAAGTAGTACGTTCTTTAAAGAGACTTAGTTCATTCAATTCAAATAAGACTCACCAACACTCCCCTCTCTGAATGCCTACCTAGTGAAATGTATAAATAGCGTCACATTTCATTACGTAACCTAAGAAGCACACACTTTCATAAGACATAGCACATTCATTACTTTGGTGGGAGATTAGCTTAACCGACATATATTATTATGCCCCAAAACGAACTAAGGTGAACTAGAGCCTCGCAAGTGTTTCGTGATTTTTTTAAGAATGAGGTATATTAGTGTGATTAGGCAGTGTGTGAAGTTTGGTTAAGATTGGAGGTCAAACGCCCAAGAACGTCCATAACGTTCGGAAGGTGTACCTTAGATTGTACTTGTGTGTCTTGATGTGTTTGTATGAGCTTTACATGTTCGTTTTCCTTGAAACTGCGGTGGGATGTTTGTAAGACCAAGATGAATTAGTTTAGAGGTTTAATTTCTAGACACGACCCCACCTAGGACTCACAAGGGGCGTTTGATTAAGGGACCAAGAATTGGACAAGACTGCCAAGAACATTGCCCAAACGACGAAGCAGTCTACTGGGCGTAGGACCATCGACGCCCCATTAACTGAGGCAGTGGTCCCAAAATTCTTGGGAAACTCAGACCTCCCAAGAAACCAGTATCTGATTCCATCGACGCCCATCAGCACTTGTTGACTCATCAACGCTCAGTTGCTTGGGTCGTCGATTGGCCACTTCCACAAGCTGTTGAAGTTGCTGCCAACATGGGGTGTTTTATTTGAATTCACCCCATGACTTTTATAAAATTCGGTCAATATTTTTAGTGTTTTTATGTTATATTGAGTTGATTTTAACCCCTAGACCTAAACAAGACCCCTCACTTCAAATATTCACACTCCCTCTCTAAAGAAAACTCTCTCAAAGTCACCATTCGAGCTAAGACTCAAGGAGGGCAAGAAAGGCTGTCTTGGACGTTTTCATCATCAAGCATTAGTGGTTCACATTATATTTGGGGTATGGTATTCATCCTTGAAAACTCTTTTATTCAAGGATTCATTTCCAAAAGATTTCAAAAAGGGTTTTCAAACTCCAATTCCTTCTATCTTTGATTGTGATATTAAGTCTTCTTGTAAAAGTGTTCTAATAAATTAATGTGTTTATTCTTGTATTAATTGATGATTTCATGTTAAAAACTAATGAACTCATGTATATGCATATTTCAAACTTTTATCTTAAGAAGGGTTAAATGAGCATGTTTGGGTAAGGTATGAACTTTGGTTGTCTTATGCTATTGTTTTCGTTTAGCTATTGCCGTAAGGGCCTGGTTATAAAAAATATTTAGAAATTGATTATAGTGGATTATGGCTTAGTTAAACGGGGAGTTGCCTATATGTATAGTTCTTATGATGAATTGCTTTTGAGAGGTGTGGTCCACCTTCTTGGTGGGGGTGTTTATTTGATAAACTCAATATTACTTAGTATGTTTCGTGAGTGTGGATTTGAAGGCCTAATATATGAAATGAAGTGATATTGAAGATAAGTCTTGTCTTATGTCTTGTGAAGTTTAATAGCATGTTTGGCTTAGATTATGCCTAAGTAAAGTTTATGACTTAAGAAGCATGTAAAGTGTGTAAATTGATGAATGTAGGACTAAAGCATCTATAGATGCTAATGTTAATAAAATAATGTGAATATTCAAGATGTGCTCACAAGTACTCACACATACTTAAATGAATGCATGAAGTCAAATTGTTAAAATAGAAAAGGTTTGAGGTTGACACTCTTCGTGAGTTGAGATGAAGTGTTTAGTAGCAACCTCACTACATCCTAAGAGCTTTCTAAGATAGGTTAGAAGCTGAATGCCCTTCATTAGTTGAGATTTGGTGTTCACTATATATCTTTAACATAAAGCTTAAAGTCTTAAGTATACATGGGGGGTTATGTCTAGCACCGAGAGGATATCAAAAAGAGGTGGTTACACTTCGTGAGTTTAGTTGTTGTATTATAACGTACCTCTTGAGATGAGTACTCCTCGTAAGTAGAGAATAAGAACTTAGTATCAATCTCCTTACCCCTTAACTAAGATCCCACATAGGTGTAGCGATTGGGAAAGCCATGTAAAATAAAAAAACAATGACTTTACTCTAGGTAAGTTAGGATCCCTCATCCGATAGGGGTTAATGTCAAGATTCCATTTCTAGCTCTCATGGTCTATGTCGATTAATTTAACCCTCCACAAAAGAATTGATTTAACTAAGTCTTAAAAAAGAACGAACTACTTAAAGTAGGTGGTGGTATGGGACACTATCTAGTCATTGCACTAGTTAGGATTTTTTGAAAGGTAAGACTTGGTGCCAAACCTTCTAAAAGAATATAATAATTAGGATAGGTTGTGTTATGGGACACTATCTACTCATTTAACTAAGTAGTCAATCCAAAAGGGAAGACTTTGGTGGTTTGTTGGGTGTGTTTTAATGTGTTGCCATTGATTGAAGGGCTTGTTTCTCCCGAGTTGAGTAAGCCGAAAGGGGTAGTCTTGAGAATTGCTTGGGTGTGTATAGAAGGAGGCATAGGCATACTTCTTTCATGTCTTACCTTAGTCAGTATTAGGATAATCCCGAGGTAGGTAAACTCTTACGGAAAATGAGTTCACTTTCTCTTTCACTTGGCCTTGGAGGTCTACTCATTTACAATAGGATAATTCATTGTGAATGCCTTAAAATGGTTCGTTGTTAAAGTTCCAATTCGTTCACTATAATGTTAGTAGAGTTCACCGTAATATTTTTTGGGAAGTTACTGTAAAGAGTGTCTCTTGGATAAAATAATGGAAAATCTCTTATAAGTGTTAAATGATGTTCCTTATGATGTTTTTCTTCTATATTTTTGAATATTTTACTTAAATTGCATGAAATTTAATTTTAGTAAAATGTCACTTTTTGCATGTTTTTGCATTTGCCATACATAGTACATTATTTGTACTTAACCAATACTTTTCTATACCTTATAAGTATATGTTGAAGTCTTTTTGGATGATTTCGAAGGCAAAGCTTGGGAAATTCACTTTCTCAAGAATTGGCATGTCCTCATATATTCGGGGACATAGCCTATTGTTTTCTAGTTTTATTATTAAGACTTAATATGTATTTGATTTCAATGTAAAGGGTCGTGTCCCTAAGATATAATATATCGTGTCTTTAGTAAAACTTGTGACAATGATTTTTCTTAAGTATTTATGAAAGGTTTTATTTTTATTAATTTATTCGTGAAAAGTTTTAATTTCAAATTACTTTTCATGTCTTATGTAATGAATCCTAGTTAAAGGCTTGCACAAGACCCCAAAGGGTCAAGTATGCTTGGGCACAAAACGAGGGTTTCTCCTAACATCTAGGGGGTACATTGGATCGTGATAGACTTTGTATCAGAGCATAAGGTTATAGGAAACAACTTAGGTACTAAAAGTCTCAAAAGCCACATATAGTAGTATCTTGGTCATTGGTGTGAGTTGCGACACATCCATGAAAAAGAGGTTGTAGGATGATAGAAGTTTCACTTTCTTCTGTATTCTAATGTCGTGCCTTAAAATTGAATCATATAAGGTGTATTCTCTTAACCTCTTCTCTTTGTGTATATAGGACATGAATACGAGGAGATCAACCGCTAGAAAGGAGAAGGGAGGTATAGAGGAAGATAATGAGGAGGTTCCCCTTCAAGAACCTCAAGTTCCTCTAGAGCCTCAAAATCCTCCTATGCCTCAAGATCCTTTTGTTGAAGGAGATATGATTAATTTTGAGTTTAGGGATACCATAATGAACTTTACCTAACTCATGACGGCTCAATCTCATGTCCTCAACAATCACTTTGTTGCCCAAGCTAACTAAGGAGTTAGGCCCCAACCAAATACTAGTACTCCCGCTTCTAGAATTCGGGACTTCATGAGGATGAACCTTTGCACTTTCCATGGCACTAAGGTAGATGAAGATACACAAGGTTTCATAGATGAGTTTTTCTAGATGGTATGGGTGTGAACCCAGGGAGAAAGAGGAGTTAGCCGTTTACCAACTCAAAGATGTGTCTCAAGTCTGGTTTGTGCAATGAAGGATAGAGAGACCCTTAGGGATAGATACGATTGATTATGAGGAATTCAAAGAGGCTATCCTAGATAGTTTATTTTTCCTATAGTGGACGGAGAAGAAGATGGTTGATTTCGTTAACCTTTGTTATGGTGGAATGAGATTGCAAGAGTACTCTCTCATGTTAACTAAACTCTATACGTATGCCCCAAGCATGGTAGCCAACCCTAGGGCTAGAACGAAAATATGCATGATGGTAGTGTCTAACTTTTTGGAGAAAGAGTTTCGTACAACAATGCTTCTTAATGACATCGATATCTCGAGGCTCATCGTCTATGCAGAACAAATTGAGGAGTCCAAGATTAGGGAGATAAGGCAAAAGGGTAAGACGCCTAGATTGGATGATTCTAGTCACCAAAAGCCTAAGAAGAAGTTCTATCACCAAAATCTTCCATATGAAACAAGGATAGGGATCCATACTTAAATTCCCAAGGTGGTGACCATTCTTTTGAGGGGAATAGGTGCCCTACTTGTGGGAAGCAACATTTGGGTAGATGTCTTGGCGGAACGGGTGGTTCTTTGTATGTGGTAATAACGGGCACAAGATGAGGGATTTCACCAACATCTTATAAAGAGGGAAATAGGTCAATCAAGCATCCCTAGATCCTAATGCTCCAAAGAAGAACCCTTCCTATGAGATGGGAGCTACGAAGGATAACTAATCAGGATTTCATTGTTTTGGTTAGTCTTAACTCATTATTATTGATGTTTTTATGATATTAAATGATTTTATGTGGTTTTATAATTCATATGATCATGTCATCTTGATGAATATCATAAGGAATGAACTTTTTGAAAAAAATTGGTATGCTTAACAATGAGCATATTGAACCTCACAGTGAAATTTTTAATTTTTTAAAAAACATTCTCTCTCTTAAATTGAAGTTTAAATGTGTTCAAGAGTATGGTATATGAGAAGCTTTATTGTTGGATAAGGTATTTCCTCCATATGAGAAGGTTGGGTGTGAGTTTTCAAAATTTTGACGTTTACAAGAGTCGCCTATGTTGCTAAGTTTTTGAGAGTGTGAAATTATGGTCCTTGCTAGTTGATGCTTTGATTTTTAGTGTGGTGATAATGATTTTAATGTTTTATGTAATTCTAAGTGACTCCTTTTTTTTCTTGAAGTTTTAGTGTTATGTAATCGAAGTGACTCCTTGTTGTTCTTGAAGTTTTAGAGTCATTTGAGGAAGAAAGTAATTCTATATGGGGGAGAATGTAACGCCCAAAAACGAACTAAGGTGAACTAGAGCCTCGCAAGTGTTTCTGGAGTTATTTATATTTAAAAAAAGTTATATTAGTGTAATTAGGCATTGTTTGAATTTATTTTATGTTTGTAGGTCAAACGCCCAAGAACGTCCATGACGTTCGAAACGTGTGCCTTTGATTGTACTTGTGTGTCTTGATGTGTTTGTATGAGTTTTACGTGTTCATTTTCCTTCAAACTGTGGTATGTTTCTAAGAACATTGCCCAAACGATGGAGCAGTCTACTGGGTGTAGGTCCATCGATGCCCGATCGACTAAGGGAGTGGTCCCTTATTTTTTGGGAAACACATCCCTCCCAGGAAACCAGTATCTGATTCAATCGATGCTGAGTAGCACGGGCCATCCACTCATCGACGCCCAGTCGCTTGGTTCTTGATTGGCCACTTCCAAAAGCTGTTGAAGCTGCTGCCAACATGGGGTGTTTTATATAAATTCACCCCAAGTCTATTATAACCCTTGGTCAATATTTTTAGTGGTTTTAAGTTATATTAAGTTATTTGTAAGCCCTAGACCTAGACAAGACCCCTTACTTCAAATATTCACACTCCCTCTCCAAAGAAGACTCTCTCAAAGTCACCATTGGAGCTAAAACTCAAGGAAGGGAAGAAGGGGATGTATTGGACGTTTTATTAATAAAAAATTAGTGGGTATAATTCCCTTTGAGGTATGGTATCCATCCTTGAACCCTCTTTTATTCAAGCATTCATTTCCAAAAGATTTCTAAAAGGTTTTTCAAACTCAAATTCCTTCTATCTTTGAATATAAGCATGGGTCTTCTTGTAAATGTGTTCTAATAGTTTAAATGTATTTATTATTGTTTAAATTAATGATTTTAATCTTAAAAACCTAATGAACTCATGTATATTCATATTTAAAACTTTAGCTTAAAATCCCCCTTTTTGGGTAAGGTATGATCTTTGGTTTTCTTATGTTTTTTTAGCTACCGCCCTAAGGGACTTGTTATGATGAAATATCGAGAAAATGATTATAGTGGATGATGGATTGGTTAAATGGGTCCAATATTTTATAGTTCTAATGATGAATTGCTTCTGAGTGGTATGTTCCACCTTCTTGGTGGTGGTGTTTATTTGATGAACTTGATATTACTTAGTATGTTACGTGAGTGTAGATTTGAAGGCCTAGTATATGAAATGAAGTGATATTGAAGATAAGTCATGTCTTGAGTTTGTGAAGTTTAATAGCATGTTTGGCTTAGATTATACCTAAGTAAATTATATGACTTGTGAAGCAGGTAAAGTTTGTAAATTGGTAAATGTAGGACTAAAGCATATATAGAATATAATGTTAATGAAATCATGTTTATATGAAATATGTGCTTACAAGTACTCATAGACACTTAAATGAATGTATGAAGTTAAACTGAGTAAATAGAGGAGTTTTGAGGTGGATAACTTTTCATGAGTTAAGGTGAAGTGTTTAGTAGTAACCTCACTACATCTTAAGATCTTTCGAAGATAGGTCGGACGAGGAATACCCTTCGTGAGTTAAGATGTGGTGTTCACTAGATATCCTTAATCTATAGTTTAAACTGTTTAGCATACATAGGAGTCATGTCTAGCATCGAGAGGATATGAAGAAGAGGTGGTTGCATTTCGTGAGTTGAGATGTTGTATTCCAATGTAACTCTTGAGATGAATACTCCTCGTGAGTAGAGAATGAGTACTTAATAGCAATCTCCTTATCCCTTAACTATGCGCTCGCATAGGTGTAGCCATTGGGAAAGCATTGTAAAATCTAAAAAGAATGACTTTACTCTAGGCAAGTGAGGATCCCACATCCGATGGGAGTTAATGTTGATATTCCATGTATAGGTCTCATGGTCTATGTCGATTATGCTAACCCTCCACAAAAGAATTGATTGAACTAAGTCTACTAATAGAACGTCATACTTATGGTAGGTAGTGGAATGTGACGCTATCTACTCATTGCACTAGGTAGGACATTTCGAAAGGGAAGACTTGGTGCGAAACCTTCTACAAGAATATAGTACTTAGGGTAGGTGGTGGTATGGGATACTATCTACTCATTACACTAAGAAGTCATTCCGACAGGGAAGACATTAGTGGTTTGTTTGGTGTCTTTTGATGTATTGTCATTTATTAAGGGTCTTGTTTCTCCAGAGTTGAGTAAACCGAAAAGGGTAGTCTTGAGGATTGCATTGGTGTGTATTGAAGGAGGCATAAGAATACTTATTTCTTGGCTTACCTTATTGAGTCTTAGGAGATTCACGAGGTAGGGAAGCTCTTACGAAAAATGAGTTCACTTTCTTTTTCGCTTGGCCTTGGAAGTCTACTCATTTAGAATAGGATAATTCACTGTGAATGCCTTAAATTATTCGTTGTTAAAGTTCCAATTTGTTCACTATAATGTTAGTGGAGTTCACTGTAATATTTTTTGAGAAGTTACTGTAGAGAGTGTCTTTTTGATAAAATTATGGAAATTGTCTTTTAGTGTTAAATGATGTTCCTTATGATGTTTGGCTTCATTATCTTTGAATATTTTCGTTAAATTGCATGAAATGTAATTTTCCTAAATATCCCTTTTCGCATGTTTTTGAATATGTCATACTTAGTACATTATTTGTACTAACCCCATACTTTTCTATACCTTATAAGTATAGGTTGAAGACCATTGGAAGATTCCAAGGCGAAGCTTGGGAAATCACTTTCAAGAATTGGCATGTCCTCATATATTTGAAGACATAGGCTATTCTTTCCTAGTTTTATTATTAAGACATAATATGTGTTTGATTTCAATGTAAAGTCTTGTAACCCTAAGATATTATATGTTGGATGAGGGATCCTCACTTGCCTAGAGTAAGGTCATTCTCTTAGTTTTTACATGGCTTGCCCAATAGCTACACCTATGTGGGCGCATATTTAAGGCATAAGAAGATTACTACAAAGAAACTCATTCTCTACTAACGAGGAGTACTCATCTCAAGAGGTACATTGGAATACAACTTCACAACTAACGAAGTGTAACCACCTCTTATTCATACCCTCTCGGTGCTAGGCATCAGTTTCAACGGATTATCGACATTATAAACTATAGGTTCAGGATAACTAGTGCACCCCACATATCATCTCACGAAGGGCATTCATTATCCAACCTATCCTAGAAAGCTCTTAGGATGACGTGGGGTTGCTACTAAACACTTTATTTTAACTCACAAAGAGTGTTCACCCCAAAAATCCCCTTTTTGACTTAACTTAGTTTCATTCATTCCTTCAAGTGCGAGTGTGTGTGTACATGTGAGCACACCTTGAACATAAGCATCATTTCATTTACGTTAACTTGTAGACATGCTTTTGACATTTATTAATCAAATCATACACTTTACATTGGTCATATCATCATGTACTTCATTTAGGAATACTACCCAGCCTACTCACATATAGCTTCAATAAGTACATTTAACAAGAATAACATCATTTTCGTCTTACTTATCACAACAAGACTTAATGGTCTCATTCACAATAAACAAGTACTTCACATTAAATTAAGTGAAGTGAACACCGCTCACCAAGAAGGTTTAGCATACAAATCAATAGCATGTCAAAATTAAGGCTAAAGAACATAGACAACTTACCCTTTTATCCAAGCTTCCATGACCTATAACATTTTACTAAATATTTCATCATAATATAGTCTTTTGGGCAGTATATAAACAATAATATCAACTATAAGAAACCAAATCTCAAAGACTACCAATTTATGCTCATTTAACTTATATCTTAAGCCAAAATATGAGGAACATCTTTAACACGATTTAATTGAATTTTTAGCATGATATTGACCTACTAAACTTAGAAAAACTATATTTGAATCATTTGAAATGTTTTAATCTAAAACCCATATTTAAAGTCAATGATAGAAGAAATTGGGTCGGAAAACTCATTTTGAAATCTTTTAGAAAGGGTCTCCTTGAATGGAAGGGAGTTAAAGGATGGATATTATACCTAAAATAAGGGAAACCCCAATGATTTTGATGAAGAACTGGACCACCAACAAACCTCCTAACTTTTATTGAGCTCTAGCTTCCATTTTTTCTTGAGAGAGTCTTCTGAGAGGGAGGGGTTTGCGTCTTAAGAAATGAGGTTCAAAATTAGGTCTTAGGGTTTGAAACATCTTAATATATCTAAATAAACTCAAAAATTACTTCCTAGGTTCATAAAAGACTTGGGGTGAATTTACCAAACACCCCAAGCCTTCAAAGAAAAGGACAATTGTTGGCAGGCTTCAATCGACAATTGCAAAACAACGGACCGTTTGTCCATCAACGGTCCATTGGTGGGTCTAGTGGGTTGATAATTAGCTCTATTTTGAGTCTTGACTACCTACATGTCAGGTAAAATCGACGGGGAAAGTCAAAGGGCCACTGGTTAGACCATAGGGCGTCGTTTGCCCTTGTTGATAGACACTGCTAAGGCAATTTTGGGACCTTCGCTTGGGCCCATCTCTAGGGCCCCTTGTGGGTACTAGGTGTCATACCAGAATTTTAAACCCCTACATTATTTAATAAAGGTATTAGGAACATCCAACACCAAATTCAAATAAAACAAACACCTAAAACTAACCCAAACACATCAAGACACACAAGCACTTTCTAAGGTACACCTTCTGAACGACATCGACGTTCTTGGACGTTTGACCTCCGAAATTCACCAAACTTCACACATTGATGAAGAACATTAATGTAAATCGTTTTATAATAAAATTAACTGAATAAACTATCACAAATCTCTACTTCACCATAGTTCATTTTAGGGTGTTACAAGGTGATCATGTTGACCAATGTACACACACCCACACTTCATACATGCTTACACGTAATATCGGTTCATGGTGTCTAATGAAAGGGTATTCTCATATGCACTTGCATCTACCAACATGCATGTAAATTATATGGTCATGATGTATGATTATATATCCCTTAACAAGGATGACTTGATAGGTGTACTAGTATAGGCAAGGGTATGGGACCTTGTATATGCATTACACATGTGTCCCTTAATAGGATAGTTCGTCCATCTGGTTTTCTATGTACATGAATATGAGTGCATGGTTATTTAATGAATGTGCATAATGTCTTAATGTGTTTAATATGAAAGGATTGATTATATAGTTATACATATACACTTATATATTCATGTATGAACATTTGTGCCTTATTGTGTTATGTGAAAGGATTGCTCACATATTTACATACACACACATGTATTATGATCTAGTAATTAGAGGGGAACATGTAATGTGTTCCCAAGAGTACCCTAAACTAGATGGTGCTTGAATATGGTATATCCATGTGAAAGGGTTTCTCACATGATATAGGTTGATTAATTCTAATCAACGACCTATGAGCAAAGCATAGGAGGAATAAATATCCTAATCCTATATTTTATAAAGTAATGATAATAATGGCTTCTCAATAATGGGAACTTAGCTTAGCACCGAGTGAACTTGAAGATGGAGGTTTGAACCTTCCCACGGTAGGAAGGTAGGGTTCACCATTATCCTCTTGAGGTGGATAACTAAAATTTATCAATAGTCATAGACAGGTTTTCCATATAAGACTCCAAGTTCCATGATTATGCTTACCCCATAGGATCTAGAAAGTGATATAACTTAGTACTCTAAAATGTGTTAATTTTCTACCTTTGCTCGGTAAGAGAACCTTCAATTGGTGTAAGGTTCTACAACACCAAATTCCAAATTTCGCACCCATAGTGTTAATGTCAGTTAAGGCTAGAGTTTTTCTAATGTAAAATTGACAATGGAATCAATGTAACGAACCTAAATAGCATACCCTAGTGGTAGTTTGTTAGTGTAGTTATGGGTATGGGACTTTACTTATGCATCGCAGAAGTATCTCTTAAGGGAAGGTCTAGGAAGGTTTTCGAATGCATGTGCGTATATCTATGTTCCTTATGCATGACATTGTAGTGTAGTCTACTTGTTGTGATGATGTGCATGATATAAGTATTAATTATTTTATATGAAGAGTTCTTAGCTAATATGCACTATGTATGTCTTATTTTCTATATGATGAACGTCTTGCATTGTTTGTATGAAGTACATGTTATCATGCTTGTGATCTTATGATAGGTTTACTAAGTATGTGTGAGGTTTTGGGGCTTTTTTGGTTTTTATGAAGTACATGTTATGATATATGTGGTCATAGGTTTACTAAGTATGTGTAAGGTTATGGGGCTTCACATGCATATTGCACTAGTAGTTAGATTAGGGTCATGAGTAAGGTTTTATAATGTTCTATGTGAAGTAAATTAGCATATGTGCATAATGACTAGATCTCACTATAATGTCATTAGGGTCTTGACTTAAATGTGTCTATGATGCTCTATACTTCCATGAATGTATTTGTTAAGTTAGGAAGATTATATTTATAGGTACCTTGAGGCCTAAAGGTGGTACATCACACCAAGTATAATTGGAGGGTTACATTGGGAAGTTATGAAGTTAAAAGAAGGAAAGTTAATAGTAAAGATGAACTTACTCTAAAGCTCGTATGCTTATTGTAAAGTGACTATTAATCTTCTTAAATGCAATGTGTGATTTTATATTATGTATTACTACTAAATATGCCTATATGAAGTATGTAAATTGTATAATGCTCATTGTATCAATTTTTTATGAGATTTCAAAAAAAGGTATAATGCATGGTTTCAACTAAAATGTGCTTTTACATGCATGTTTTTGAATAGTTGATATACTTAGTGCATTCTTGCAATAACATCATTCTTCTATTCCATTTTACAAGAATTGTAGGTTACAAATGCTTAAATGGATGTCTCTAAAGTGAAGGGGCTTGATATGTGACTCCAAAGATCAAGGAAGGGAATCCTTAAGTTAATGGATTTCCTAAGTCATGATTTATTATAAAGTTATGCAATATGTCTACTTATGATTTTTTTTGTAAGTTCTGTGTCCCTGAAGTATTTTAATAATAATTGAGTATAAGATGGAAAAGAGACTTGTGTCTTTAACTATGTATTATGATATTTTATATGTACGTTGAAATTTATGTTCTATCATATGAATTCCAATAAAGGTTTTTAATTTTCCGCTAAATTTAACAATGAAAATGTGATGAATTATAACTATGGGCTTGTAAAATAACTCCGAGAGGTAAAGTATGACATGTTACTTCTACGGGGTTCTCTCGGTCGTGACAAACGTGGAATTAGAGCATGAGGTCATAAAAGTGGTTTAGGGTCAAAAAGTCTCATATTGCCAAGTCTAGTAGAGTCTCGCTCATAGGTGGTGAGTCACGAAACATCCATGAGTGGGAGGCTATAAGACAATAGAGTTTCCCTTCTTCATCATATTCATCTGGTTCCATAGAACTTAACTATATAAGATCTCTCTGTTATGTTTTCTTGTCTGGTGGTAGTTTAGAAGTGATTGCTTGGATGAGATGGTATCTATATGTTTAAGGGAGAAAAGGTTATTTTTGATGTTTATCTTGTTTTTATCGTTTGATTAGTATGTGTGAAGGTAAACATTGGCGTGCTTTGTTTATGTGATGCCAGTTATGACTATATATATTATTTAGGTAAAATAACATTCTATGTGAAGATCTATGTTATGATAATGTTATAGATAATTAAAGAACCTTATATAGTGGAACTGAGCTTCCTTTTTGAATAATGAGTTGCTTTATGAGTATCCATGATGATAGTCTTATAATATGGTTCAGACTTGAAATGCTTTGATTAATGTGGGAAATAGGTAAAGATGCATGTTTCTCTGTGTAGTCTTGATCCTAGAAGTGAGGGTAGCATGCTTACCTTGTAGGGTGATAATGTGGGTTGGATTCACTAGAATTAAACTTAATGTAATGTTCATAAAAAGGAAAGAGGCATTATAGCTAAGTCTCCTCTAATGTTTCCCATAAGGTTGTCATGACCCTTTTTGTCTATGATATTGTTTAAAACCTTGTGTTATTGGGTAGTATAACCTTACTTGTGTGATATGGATTTGCTTTAGGTATTTGGCCTAGAGGGACGTTACGATTGAGTTAGTAGACTCCTCGATGTGATATTAAGAGTGAAAACCTCAATTTTAACCTTTTAGAGTGAAGAGTATGAAAAGTTGGTATTGACTTGCCTTGACCTTTGTGTTTAAGGGGATGAGGTTAGTAGGCATACCCTAAGTGGGGGATAGTGTGCCTTGATTGTAAGATGCTAAATGCGCTTTTTGTATCCCTTGGAATTATTATTTTTTAGGTTGATGATCACTTTTAAGTGATGGTTATAAAGGTTTATAAGCTAAGATCCTCCTGAGGTAAGGTTAATTTGCTCTTAAATGGGTTTACCCTCAGTGGGGGATGGTGATGTGAGTAGTAAGGTTTTAGATATTTCTATCTTTTCCTTCTATTATTAGTTGAGCTTGAAAGTAAAGTGTTCCTAGAAGCATGTTCATGACTGGAGTCTTGCATTAAAGTATGAATTGCATGTTCTCCATATGATAGACATGTATTGATTGACACTATGTTAAAAATGTTTGAAGATTTATAAGTGCATTGAATAGCAATTTTGATCAAAGTCATGTTTTTTCATGTTGGATGTGAATTTTGATATGCTAGTTGTGCATCTAACATAATGAGATAAGGTAAGGAACATGGTTGTAGTCACTTTTGGTGTGTAAGGTTTAGCCTTAAAATGAGAAATTGAGACTCTTTAAAATAAAAAAAGTTGAGTCGCTTGAAAATTATGTGGATTTTATGGTTTGGAAAGAATGATTGTAGGTTCACTCTTGAAAAGTTAATATATTTTAAGCCATTGTCCTTGTGTGTGCATATAAAAAGTATGATTTTCACTAAATGATGCATGTTTAGTAAAGCAAGTGTCATTCTAGGAATTGAAATCATGTGAAATGACTTTCTACTGTTGTGATGTGTGTGGTGTGATTTCCCATTTTGACTTAACTAGTAAGAAAAATTGAGCATTCTATGGTCAAAAAAGTTGAGGAATTATCATTTAAAATGAATAGACCTTTGTGAATTGCTTGGGTATGAACTAATGAGACATGTATGGGCTTTGTGATATTGATCTTATGTAAATGAAATTGTGATTTAATTATTTTTAAATGCTTATATATACTATCCTAGATTGGTATGATTTATGAATTATGAATTTTGATCATGATGATCAAATCAAGGGATATTAGTAAGTTATTTATGCCTCTCTACACTATATTAAATTTGTGAAGTAGTGTACCTGTTAGTATCATGATATAGTTGAGGTTTATAAATGATTTCGTCCATGTTAAGGTACACTTAGCTACTGCCCTATATTTTTAATATTTATATATTGTTATTATTGATCAATGAAGATCAAAGGTTTCAGAATCGGTAAGTTGTACTCTATTCCTCTACTTTAGTATGAAATGGCTAGTTGTATTGTCCTTGTATGGCATTGTGTTGTATGGTCCACTTATGGCGGCGGTTTTTACTTTATTTTTAATATATATGTGATGTGATCATGTCTTTAAGGGAAAATGTATTATGAATGTGTGGTGGTTATGATCACCCAATGTGAAGTCTCATGCCTAGTTTCCATTCTAGTATATGCTCAAGGTTGTATTACCAATGTTATGACTATGTGGGGGTCTATGTTATGTATGGTTTATATGCTACAAATGATAAAGTTTAAACAATGAATGACCCTTTTCCTATGTGCACCTATATGAATGTGTTTTTAACAATGGTTAGAAGTTTTGAATGCAATTATTGAAGGTAGCTTGTCTCCTATGCTAGTATCTGTTGTGTGGTCATGCTTGAAGGTGCATTTTAGTCCTAAGAGGGTGGATTTCTCAATATTTTTTTCTATACATTAGGTTATCATGTGGGTTAACGTACAAACACCCACACTTCAAGCATTCTTTGAAGTAGTATAGGTTCATGGTGTCTAATGAAAGGGTATTCTAATATGCACTTATGTCAACTAATTTACATGTAAAGTATATTTTCATTATGAATTTCATGTATCCCTTAACTAGGATTACTTTATTGGTGAACTAATATGGAAAGGGTGTAGGACCTTGTCTATGCATTTCACATGTGTGTCTTGATAGGATAGTTCCTAGGTTTAGTTTTCTATGTACGTGAATCTGAGTGTTTGGTTATGTTATTAATGTGCATAATGTCTTAATGTGTTTAATATGAAAGTATTTCTCATGTACTTACACTTATAAAATTATTCATTAAATATGAACATGTGTGGCCTTAATGTGTTATGTGAATGGATTGCTCACATATATGTATACACACACATGTATTATGATCTAATAAATATAGGGGCACTTGGAATGTGTTCCCTAGAGCAACCTAAATTAGATTGTGCTAGAATATGCTACGTCCATGAGAAAGGGATTCTTACATGATATAGGTTGATGAATTCTCTCATCTATGACGTATGAAGTAAGCATATGCCAAGTAAATCTCCTATAAGCACATTTTATAAAGCAAAAATAGTAATGACTTTACAATAAAGGGAACTCAGCTTAGCATCTAGTGAACTTGAATATTGAGGGTTGCACCTTGCAAAGGTGGGAAGGTAGGATTCAAAATTATCCTCATGAGATGGATAACTACAATGTCTCAATAGGCATAAAGAGGGTTTCCGTATAAGCCTTCAAGATACATAACTATGTTTTCCCCATAGCATCTAGGAAGTGTGTTACTAAGTATGTTAGCATGTGTTAATGTTATACCTTGTTTAGGTAAGAGCACTATCCATTGGTGTAAGGTTCAACAACACCAAGTTCAATATTTAGCACCCACGGGCATCGTGTCAGTTATGGCTGTAGTTTCCCAAAAGTAAAATGGAAATGGAATTAAACTAAGGAACCTTTAAAGGATAACCTAAGGGTAGTGACATAGTGTAGGTTGGGGTATGAGACTTTACCTATGCATTGCACAAGTAGCTCTTGAGAGAAGTTCTAGAAAGGTGTTCTAATCTTTTTGACTATGTCTATGTTCCTTATGCATGACATTGTACTGTAGTCTAGTCGTTGTGATGATGTGCATGTTATGAGTCTTAATGAGTTTATATAAAGTTTTTACCTTATATGCACTATATTGGCCTTATTTACTATATGATGAAGGTCTTGCTTGGTTTGTATAAAGTACATGTTATGATGCTTGTGGTGTTATGATAGGTTTACTACGTATGTGTGAGGTTATGGGGCTTCACATGCAGATTGCACTAGTAGACTTATATTGGGCTCACGAGTTAGGTTTTATAATGCTCTATGTGATATAAAGTTGTATATGTGCATAATTACTAGAGCTCATTGTAATGTCATTAGGATCTTCACTTAAATGTGTCTATGATGATCTATACTTCCATGAATGTATGTGTTAACCTAGAAAAGTTATATTTATGAGTACTTTGTGGCCTCAAGGTTGTACAATTAACTATGTATCATTGGAGGGTTACATTGGGAAGTTATGAAGTTAAAAGAAGGAAAGCTCACTGTAAAAATTGAACTTACAGTAAAGCTAGTATGATTACTTTAAAGTGACTATTAATATCCCTTAAATTCAATGTGTTATTTTTTATGATGTATGACCATTAAATATGCCTATATGAAGTATTTAAATGGTATAATGCTCAATGTATCAAAGTTTTATGACATTTTCTCAAAAAGGATAATGAATGGTTTCTAGTAAAATGTCCCTTTTAAATGCATGTTTTTGCACGGTTTCCATACTTTATCCACTCTTGTACTAACACCATTCTTCTATATGTTTTTACACATAGTGTAGGTTTTGGATGATTAAATGGATGTCACTTAAGTGAAGGGTCTTGATATGTGATTCCCAAGCTCAAGGAAAGCAATGCTTAAGATTAAGCATTTCTTAAGTCATGGTTTTGTGTAATGTAATGTAATAAGCTTACTTGTTATTTATGTTGTAAGGGTCGTGTCACTAAAGTATTCTTATAATGTTGAGTGTAAAATGTTAAAGAGACTTAGCGTCTTAAATTATGTATTATGATATTTTATGTATATATTTAAACCGATGTTCAAGAATAAGATATGCTATGAAAGTTTTAAATTTTCCACTAAATTTACCTATGACAATGTGATGAACGATAACCATGGGCATGTATAAAACCTTTGAGAGGTCAAGTATGCCATGTTTTTTCTAAGAGGTGCTCTCCATTCGTGACAATGGTCCACTTACGGTTGTAGTTCTTATGTTATATAATTGTGAAAAATGTAGCCTTGTCGGCATTACTTTATGAATTACGAAACAATGTTGCCTCGTCGTCATTACTTTATGAACTATGTTATTTTCATGTATATCTTGGATATGTGATCATTGTGAATGTCTTGATGACTTTTGTTTATATGTGAAGTTAAACATGTGTTCTTCTATGTGATTATAAGAGATTATGGTAGCATGTATTGATCCCTTGGGTATGTATATTTGAAGTTAGAGTGTGAATCTTCCTATTCTACTATATGAGACTTTTGATGACTTATGTGGATGTTTTTATGGAAGTGTGCAGGGTGATATGTAAGTATGCTAAGAAAAATAGGAGATATGACTTAAACCTCTATATGCCTATTACCATTGGAGTTCTTATATCATGAGACCATTAGTCAATCTCCTTTCCATTGGGGAGTCAACACCTCTCAGTTTCATGTTCAAACAGTGCTAAGCAAAAGTTCCTTTTTGAAATGTATTTAAGTATTTATAATCATTGTAATACTCCTGAAATGTCATGACTTAGAATAGAGATTATTCTATTCAATAATGTTTAAAATAATGTTTCCAGACCTATATTAATTTAATAAACTAATTTGGAAAAGGTTAGTGCCAAAAAAAATGATAGACCTTGACGGTTAGTGCGATGATAGACCTTGACGTTCGGAAGCTACATAATTCGAACTAGTTGACGTCCCTATGTTTTGGTGAAGTTTTTTTGGTTTCAAATGAAGTCAAAAACTTGTAAGAGACCTTGAATAGGAAGTACGTAGTACAAAGGGTCCAAACGTCTTGTAACGACACCCTAAGGACCACCCAAAGGGTCCTCGGGGAAGACCCCAACATGTGTAGGCAGGCTGCCAAAGCAGCCTGTGCGAATATGATTGAAACTTAGGGTGTGCACGCGGTCTTGAAAAGCAGGTCACTGCCTGAAGAATTAAGAGGCAGCCTCGCGACCCGAGGCTGACACACACTTACTGGCTCCACTCGAAATTTAATAAAATGATGGGATTTGGCCCCACAACGAGCAGCTAAGTCCCAAAATGTTTAAAGTCGTATTTTTGGTAATTGAACTCTTAAAAAGTCCCAAAATCAGTTTTACGCCACTTTTACATGTCCCAAATAAGAAAAAACAGTTGTTCTCTCATATCCCTAAAGAACACTCTCTTTTTCAAACCCTGTTGAAGAACAAGAACATCTTAAGAAGAAGATGAAGACTTCAAGATCTTCATCAAATTTTTGTGGATTCTTCATCTATAAGGTATGGGTTTTTTACTCTTGTGATTCCATTCCCCAAGAGGTCCTTTCAAAGATCGTTTTCAAGAGCTTCAATTCTACTGTTTTTAACCTACAAAACGAATTTTCTTCCCAACCCTTTATGATTTCCAATAAAAAGTAAGTGCTTTCTATGTCCTATTTCACACGAATTGATGAGTATGTGGTTAGTATGTTTGAATTTGGTGTGAAGCATGTTCATATCTAGATGATGGTTTTGCATGATTGTTTATACTATGTGACAATATTAAAACGTAGGGATTGGAACTATGACTAGAATGAATTCTTAAATGACCCTTTACATTACCCTACATTATGCATTGATCTTGTGTATGATTTGAAGATTTGTTCTTGGTTATTCTATTGAGTATGTCACTATGTTATGATTATTAATGTTGTAAGTTGAATTAAGTTGTCAAATAAAGTTCTTGGAAGTAAGAGGTAAGTGTTCTAAATTTGTGATTACTCTAGATTGTTTATGTTAGCCTATAAATCATGATGCTATATTATTGAAGTATTTATCATTTTTTCTATGTGTATATATTCGTCTATGGACATGTTATTTGTGAGATCTTGTAAAGTATACGAAAACTGCAATTTATGACATTCTCCTGTATGCTTTACATAAATTGACTATATTATGTTAATCCGAGATACGAAGGGTTATGATGAATAGAAATTATCATCTAATCATAAAGAGGTCATGATCATGTTCATAAAAGGATTTAATATCCAATGACCTATGATAAGTTATGATAAAAGAAAACTTAAAGGTTATTCAAGAAAGGGACTTAAGTTAAGCAATCGATGAACTACATATGAGGGGTGTCCCTTCCCTACTTTGAAGGTAGATTCATAATGAATCTCATGAGATTAAGTATTCCATGTAATGTGGAACTATGGGTCTCTAATACATCTCCTAGTTCTTGAACTATGTTTCCACCATAGGATACTAGCTTGTGGATCTATTTAGAAAGGTATGTCATGTAAGGTTCTACTTTGGCCAGTAGACCACCATCTTTCAGTGTGGGGTTTTATACAGTAGATTTAATGTTTAGCTCACATTGTCTATGTCGGTTAAGGTGTATGTTCCCTCATGCAAAATTAAAGAAAAGTAAATGGACGTTGACTAGGGTGACTTGAGGAGTCTACTTACTAGAGGTATAGATATGGGACCCTAGCTAGACATTGCATAAGTTGACTCTAAGAGAAGTCCTAGGAGATTATTCTTATGTAATATGATAACATGAAAGAATATGTTTATGATACATGCTGTTACTCTTATATGATGTTGGTCATTATGTTAAATATTTAATTGGTTTGCATTGTTAAATGAAGTGATGACTACTTAGTTACAAGTTATATGAAGCAGAGCTTTAGTTATGTTCTCCTATCTTATCTATTGGTTATGTGTGGCTATGAGGCTTAACATGACCATTACACTTGTAGGTTGGGGATGGGATCATTGGTAAGAGTTTTGTATGTTATGTTTATTTTATTTGTGGAACATGAAATTCTATCATGACTCTATGATAGTATGTCTTTGATTATGATCATGCTTTATGTTCATGAAGTATTTAACTTGTATATGTTCTATGGTATGTGCATTGAAGACATTCACATGACTTAGCATGTTTTCCAAATAATCGATAAATGTTCTTTTTTCATGCATGTCCTTAAATGTTATGTGCATATACCCATACTTAGTATATGTGGCATACTGACCTCATTACTTTATATTACTACAACTGCAGGTCCCGGACGTTGAAAATTAAAAAGGTCAATTAAAGAAGCTGGAACTCTTTTTCCAAGTCTTGGTAGGTCCTCAATGTTTGGGGATGATATCCTTTCAACATTCTAACTTACGCATATTTTTAGTAGTTTTACGAATACGCTAATTCCATTATGTCTTTGGATTCTTTTGTACTAAGGCCTATATGGCCTAATTATTAATTGTTAGCTAAGTCAAGAATTGTACTCTTAGTAGGTTTTATATATGTGAAACATGTTTTTGAATATCGATGTCTTTTCTAATGTTAAGTATAAAGTCTAAGTGTATTTCAAGTAGAATGTAAAAGTTTTAATTTTCTGTAATTTTTGTTGATCACATGTTATGACGAATGATAAGGGTTTTCTGAGTTCTCAAAGAGGACGACAATGCCTGTCGCATCAGGGTATTTTCTCTGGATGTGACAAACTTGGTATCAGAGTATGAGGTTAAATATTCTAAGGATCAATCTCTCACTAAACCACGTTACATAGTATTCGGTTCATGGTTGTGAAGCGCACCACAATGATGGATTAGAGGCTATGTGATGACTAGCAAACTTCTCTTTTCTTCATACTCCTATGCCGTGCCTTTATAGTTTTGACAGTTTGTGTCTTTTAGAATCTAATCCCTTTCTTGTGGTGTTAGGTGATGAACACAAGAAGGACAGCACCGAAGAGAGTAGCCAAGGAATTTGAAATGCTCTTCAAGTTCAAGTTACTGCAAATGAAGAAATTCAGGTGAATCCTCCGGCTTTGATGGATGGTGAGGTGAGGGCAGCTCTGCTTCAAATGGCCCAAGCTATCGCCACCAAATCTCAGGCTATTATGGCACAAGAAAATAGAAAGGTTTCACCTGGAGGGAACCCACATTCTAGTACTATGGCTAGCCATCTTAGGGATTTTACTAGAGTAAATCCTCCAATGTACTACTCAGTCTATTAAGGCACAAGCAAACAGAGAGGTTGCACCTCAACGGAACCCACATGCTAGTACAATGGCTAGCCATCTTAGGGATTTTACGGGAATGAATCCTCTTATGAACTTTGGATCAAAAGTTGATGATGACCCCAAAGATTTCCTTGATGAGGTTTACAAGACTTGTTTTCTATGGAGGTGAGTACTACTTTGAAGGTTGATCTTGGTGCCTATCAATTCAAGGACGTGGGTGATACTTGGTACAATCAATGGAAAGATAGTTGGGTTCTAGGAGGTGGTCGGGTAACTTATCTTCAAAAGGCATTTCTTGACAGATTCTTTCCAAGGGATCAAAGAAAAAAAAAAGTACAGGATTACATCAAACATCGTCAAGGAGGTATGAGTGTTAAGGAATACTCCTTGAAGTTTATTTAGCTGTCCAAATATGCTTCTTCTTTTGTTTCTAATGCTGAGGATAAAATGAGTCGTTATTTAACTAGTTTGCCTGAAGAGCTTGAGGAAGAATGTCGTGCAGCCATGCTTCATGATAATATGGATATTTCTAGGTTGATAATTTATGCTCAACAGATTGAGGTAAGTCATCTAAGGAAGAGGAATAAGAAAACTAAGAACACAAAGTCGTTTGAAAGTGGTTCTTCTAAAAGTAGGCTTGATGTTCAAGACAAGCCTAAGTTCAAGAAGAGCTTTTCAAATCAGGTTTGTTTTAATTTCTATATGAATCTCAATGATAGAGGTTCAAATCCTAAACTTAAAAATGGAAGAAATGATCATCTACCAAAGGAGAGACCAACTTGTGGTAAGTGTGGTACGAAACATATGGGTGAATGTCTTTTTTGGACTAATAGATTCTATGGTTGTGTCAAGGGTGGCCATATGGTGAACGATAGTCCTAATTTAAGAATCCAAGAAAAGGGGAATTCCTAAACACAACCAAGCGGTCATAGTTTCGAAGATCCAAAAAGATATTCTTTCTACGCTTTCAAGGTTAGGGGTGAACAAGAGAAATCTCCCAATGTTGTGATGGGTATATTACAAGTTTTCTTTGTTAATGTTTATGCATTGCTTGATAAAGCTTCTACACTTTCTTTTGTTACACCTTTGGTAGCTAGGATGTTGGATGTACTTCCCGATGTTTTGATTGAACCCCTTTAGGTTTGTACCAGAATGGGTGACTGTGTAGTTGCAAATAGAGTCTATAGGAAATGTCATCTATGCTGCCCAATAGAGATACTCTTATTAATTTAGTAGAATTGGACATGTTTAATTTTGATATTGTCTTGCATATGGATTGGCTTCATGCAAGTTTTGCTTCCATAATTGTAGAACAAGGCTAGTAAAGTTTCAATTCCCTAATGAACTAATTTTAGAGTAGAAGGTGGGAAAGTCCATGCCAATGGGTCAAATCATTTCTTGTTTGAAAGCTTGTAAGGAAGTCGTGTAACAAAGAGGAATAGGGAAAATAAGAACACAAAGTCGTTTGAAAGTGGCTCTTCTAAGAGTAGGCTTGATGTTCCAGACAAGCCTAATCTCAAGAACAGGTTTTCAAATCAGGTCCATTTAATTTCTACATGAATTTCAATGATAGATGTTCAAATCATAAACTTCAAAAGGGGAGAAATGTTGATCTACCAAAGGAGAGGCCAACTTGTGGTAGGTGTGGTGATAAACATATGGATGAATCTCTTGTTGGGACTATTAGTTGCATTGGTTGTGGCAAGGGTGGCCATATGGTGAAAGATTGTCCTAAAGAGAGAAACCTAGGCAAGGGGAATTCCTAAACACAACCAAGCGATCCTAGTTCTGAAGTTCCAAAAAGGAATTATTTCTATGCACTCAAGGTTAGGGGTGAGCAAAAGAACTCTCCCAACGTTGTGATGGGTATATTACAAGTTTTCTTTGTTAATGTTTATGCATTGTTTGATTCAGGTGCTACCCTTTCTTTTGTTATACCTTTGGTATCTAGGAAGTTTGTTGTACTTCCAAATGTTTGGATTGAACCCATTTATGTTTGTACCAAAAAGGGTGACTCTGTAATTGTAAAAAGATTCTACAGGAAATGTCATGTAATGCTTCCCAACAGAGTTACACTTGTAGATTTAGTAGAATTGGACATGTTTGATTATGATATCTTCTTGCGTATGGATCGTCTTCTGCTTGTTTTGCTTCCATAAATTATAGAACAAGGGTAGTAATGTTTCAATTCTCTAATGAACCCATTTTAGAGTAGAAGGAGGGAAATTCCATGCGAAGGGGTTAAATCATTTCTTGTTCGAAGTCTTGTAAGAAATTTGTCTAAGGAAGAGGAATTGGGAAGCTAAGAAGACAAAGTAATTTGAAATTGGTTCTTCTAAGAGTAGGCTTGATGTTCAAGACAAGCCAAAGTTCAAGAAGAGCTTTTCAAATGAGGTCCGTTTTAATTTCTACATGAATTACAATGATAGAGGTTCAAATCTTAAACTTCAAATGGGGACAAAAGTTGATCTACCACAGGAGAGACCAACTTGTGGAAAGTGTGGTAAGAAACATATGGGTGAATGTCTTTGTGGGACTAATAGTTTCTATGGTTGTGGCAAGGGTGGCCATATGGTGAAAGATTGTCCTAATGTGAGAAACCAAGGCAAGGGGAATGCCTAAACACAACCAAGCGGTCCTACTTCTGAAGCTCCAAAAAGGAATTCTTTATATGCACCCAAGGTTACAGGTGAACAAGAGAACTCTCCCAAAATTGTGATGGGAATAGTACAAGCTTTCTTTGTTAATGTTTATGCATTGCTTGATCAAGGTGCTGCCCTTTCTTTGTTACACCTTTGGCATCTAGGAAGTTTGATTTACTTCCCAATGTTTTGATTGAACCCCTTTAGGTTGTACTAGAATGCAAAAAGAGTCTATAGGAAATGTCATGTAATATTGCCCTATAGAGTTACTCTAGTTAGTTTAGTAGAATTGGGCATGTTTGATTCGATATCTTCTTGCGTATGGGTTGGCTTCATGCAAGTGTTGCTTCCATAAATTATAGAACAAGGGTAGTAAAGTATCAATTCCCTAATGAACCCATTTTAGAGTGGAAGATGGGAAATTCCATGCCAAAGGGTCAAATCATTTCTTGTTTGAAGGATTGTAAGAAAGTCATCTAAGGAAGAGGAATACGGAAGCTAACAACACAAAGTCGTTTGAAAGTAATTTTTCTAACAGTAGGATTGATGTTCAAGACAAGACTAAGTTCAAGAAGAGAATTTCAAAGAAGGTCCATTTTAATTTCTACATGAATCGCAACGATAGAGGTTTGAATCCTAAACTTCAAACGGGGAGAAATGTGTATCTATCAAAGGATAAACCAACTTGTGGTAAGTGTGGTAAGAAACATATGGGTGAATGTCTTCTTGGGACTAATAGTTACTATGGTTGTGGTAAGGGTGGACATATGGTTAAAGATTGACCTAATGTGAGAAGTCAAGGCAAGCAGAATGCCTAAACACCACCAACCGAACCTAGTTTTGAAGCTCCAAAAAGGAATTCTTTCTATGCACTCAAGGTTAGGGGTGAACAAGAGAACTTTCCTAACTTTGTGATTGGTATGTTACAAGTTTTATTTCTTAATGTTTATGCATTTCTTGATCAAGGTGCTAAAATTTCTTTTGTTACACCTTTGGTAGCTAGGAAGTTTGGTGTACTTTCCAATGTTTTGATTGAACCCCTTTAGATTTGTACCACAATGGGTGACTCGGTAGTTTCAAAATTAATCTATAGGAAATGTCATATAATGCTTCCTAATAGAGTTACTTTGTTAATTTAGTAGAATTGGACATCTTTGATTTTGATATCTTCTTGCGTATTGATTGGCTTCATGCATGTTTTGCTTCTATAAATTGTAGAACAAGAGTAGTAAAGTTTCAATTTCCTAATGAACCCATTTTAGAGTTGAAGGTGGGATATGCCATGCCAAGGGGTCAAATCGTTTCTTGTTTGAAGGCTTGTAAGATGATAGCCAAGGTTTGTCTATATGTGGTAGTGAGGGTTATGGACCTAGAATGTGAAACACCTTCTATTTATTCACTTCCTATGGTGAGAGAATTCCCAAAAGTTTTTCGTAATGACCTTCCAAGAAATCCTCTCGAAAGGGAAATTGACTTTGGCATTGATTTATTACCGGATAGGAATTGCATTTCGATTCCTCCAAATGGGATGGATCATGATGAATTGAAAGAGTTGAAGCTCCTACTAAAATATTTACTAGAAAAGTATTTCATTAAACCTAGTATTTCTCCATGGGGTGCTCCGTTCTTGTTTGTTAAGAAGACTAATTGATCCCTTAGAATGTGCGTTGATTATCGCCAACTCAATAAGGTCATTAAAAAGAATAAGTATACTCTCCCTAGGATTGATGATCTATTTGATCAACTCCAAGGTGCTAGTTACTTTTCAAAAATTGACTTGAGGTCCAGATATCACGAACTTAGGGCGAGAGTTAATGATGTTCCCAAAATAGCTTTCCAAACTAAATATGGTCACTAAGAATTGCTAGTTATGTCTTTTGGGTTAACGAATGCCCCGACTCTATTTATGGACCTAATGAATAGAGTTTTTCGAGATAACCTCTGCTCATTTGTGATTGTGTTCATTTATGATATTTTGATATACTCTAAGAATGAAAATGAGCATGAGAATCACTTGAGGTTGGCCTTGCAAGTCTTCAAAGAACACAAACTTTATGCCAAATTTAGCTACTGTGAATTTTTGTTGAGGTCAATTTCATTTCTTGGCCATATTATCTTTGGTGATGGTGTTGAGTTTGATTCGAAGAAGATGGATGCGGTCATAAATTGGCCTAGACCTTTGGCTCCCAATGACATATGGATCTTCTTGGGTCTAGCCGGGTATTACATAAGATTTATTGATGGATTTTCATCCATTACTTCTCCTTTGGAATATTGATAAAGAGCTAGAATTAAAAAATGAAATAAAAGAAATGGAACAAAAACTAAATGAAGATCTAAATGAAGATATTGAAATAAATGAAATAGATAGAAATGATAATGACCAACAATCAGAAATAAGTGACATAAGTGAAACATATACAGAAATTCTAGAACAAATAAATAAACCGAAAAAATTAGAAATAAACACAGGAGAAATGGATAGGCCTAGTACGTCAAGAGTTAAAACCCCAGATAATAGTCCCAGAAATAGTCCTAGAGTTAGTCCTAGAAGGACACCACCAACTTATAGTTATCAACAATCAGATAGAAATAATGCAATATGGAATAGCAGATTAAATAAAAATTGGACACCTAAACCAGTAAACGAACAATACAATTTCTTAGATTTAGATTGTATAGCAGATACAAATAAAGCAATATTATTATGGATAGGAAATATGTCTAAACAGTTAATAGATAACAAAATAGAAACAACAAAAACACCAAGATACATAGAAAGAACATTTGTAGGAACAACAAGATTATGGATAGAAAATCTACCCCCAGAAAGTCTAGAAGTACTTAGGAATGATAAGAAAATGGATGGATCCGCATCAGCAACAAATATAGATATACTAGATAAATATGAATCAACAATAAGAAATGAATTTGGAGGTATGACTACAGATGTAAGAGAACAGAATAGAGAAAGAATAATAAGTAGACAACTTATGACAAAATTAGCTATATGTAAAATGTGTTACTTAGAAGAATATACTTGCGCATTTAAAGAATATTATTATAAAGCTAAATACAATTTAGACGAAGCAAAAGAAATAAGAAAACAATATTATACAAAATTACCAGAACCATTTAGTACAAACGTAATAAAGGATTGGAATAATGAAGGAATGGTAGATACTTTAGGATCTAGAATAAAATTTTTAAATCAATGGTTCATACAACTATGTGAAAACCAAAAAGAAAAACTAAAAATGGAAAAAGTACTAAATAAAAATTTAGCATGTTGTAAAAATAAAATGGCACCACAATTTGGATGTACAATTAAAAAACAAAAATCCAAAAGATATAAAAATTATAGGAAAAATAAAACTATATTTAAATATAAACAAGCGGATTTATAAATTGAGAGTAGAGAGTAGAGAGAAGATTGTTAGATGAAGGATTGATGATTTTATTTATGAGGGGAAACCCTTTATTTATACACAAAATTTACAGACTTTTGGCCAAAAAATGGCCGACACAAGAAAACAAAATACTTACTATTACTACTTTACATAATGGCCTCTTCTTTTATTTATGGCCGACATACACACTATTTTCTTTATGACTTTTACAATTGGCTTTTTACAGCCGACACAACATGACAAAAATAAAAATTATTACTTTTTACATATGGCTGATATTCAGCCGACACAAAATTTAAACAAAATACAAATTACTTTTTTTTTTATTCTATTTGAACGTCTGGTATGACATTATCTTCTCCTTGAATTTTTGAACATATATGGTCGGGGTATTTTTGTCCAATAATTTTGCAATATCTGGTCAATAATTCTTCCGAAATAAACCCTTTCCTTAATGCTCTTGTTGTTGGTTTTTGCTCTGGCTTGAGTAGACTAAGTATCCATTGGCTTATCTCTTCCATATCTTGTTCTCTGATTTCTTTAGAATTTGAATATATCATAACTTGTTCTCGTACATAATAGCTCCATACTGAATTTCCGTTTAAATAATTGTTAGTTAGTTCATTTAGGATAGTTGCTATTCCTATAACTCTTTTGTTGGCGTAGAATTCTGGTATCTCAATCTTTTGTATTTCTTGTTGTATTCCAATATCTTCTGGAATTATCATATCTCTGCTCAAACCAATTTTTATAACTTGTATAATTGGTTTTATCTCATCAAATAATATCTCTGCGGTGTGCTGAATAAAACTTTATATAAAACAATGTTCCTTTAGTAATTCTTTTATAGTTCATAAAGGCTTTGTATAGCTCTGGTATGGTAGATATTTCATCTCCTGTTTGGGTATAAACTGTATTGAGTAATCCATAACTATAACATGTTTTTACTAGATTTGCATTGGTGCCTGGTTGTGCTATTAACTTATTATATCCTTGTAGCTTTGGGGTTATGAAATCAGTATTAGGGTCTTTAGTAGTTGGAGATCTAGGTGTTGAGTTTAAATAATTTTGGATTTTATAAAGGTTTTCAATATATGAGCAGGTTATGTGGTTGTAGGCTTTTTTATCTTGGTTCAAACTCTCTGAGTAAGTATGTATTTGTGGTGGTATAAATAATGAGTCTTTTTGGTTCTTTGGAATAAATGGTTTATCGAAGATTTTGTTCATATTTAGATTTGTATATCTTATTCCACTGGCTCCTTTTGTTGTAGATGTGCTTGCTGTTGCTGCATTTAAACAAACATTGTCATGGGTTTTATGGAGTTTCCCAACGTCTCCTTCTAGTTCTGGCTTTTTACCGTCCGCCGAACGACGTAGCTCCGAATTTTTAGAGTCTTGCTGCTGACTGTTAGCTTTCAGATTTTGTAACTCTTGACCCATACTGTCCATTTTCGTAGAAAGTGTAGTAATTGCTTTGAGTATTTCTTCTATTGTATCTGGTTTAGTTTGAGTTCCTTTTTCTTGATAGATAATCTGCAACAAGGTTCTTGTCAGTCTTAATTATTTCAATCGTAAATGTAAAATTTAATATATTTAATACTAATCTCCTTATTTCTTTTGTTGTAACTGAATCATCTAATTTCTTTGTTATCCACCATTTTACTTGTGTATTATCTGTTCTTACAATAAATTTATTGTAAACAATGTATGGTTCAAATGCTAATAAACATTTATATAATGCGAATAATTCTTTTCTATTTATTTCCCATTTTATTTGTGCTTCTGTATAAGATCCTGAATAATATCTACAATGGCGTTCTATTTTTTCTTTTTCATATTTGTATTTTAAAACTCCTCCGTAACTATGATCACTTGAATCTGTTTCAACAATATAAGTAAACGTTTTATTCTCATCAGGAAAATATAGTTTTGGTAATTTTTTACATAAATTCTTGATCTTTCTTATATGCTCTTTATCTTTATCGTCAAAATGATATTCTACATCTTTTTTAAGTTTTTTATGTAATGGTTTTAGATGTTCTGCTAATTTTGGTATATATTCTCTTACCTCATTTAATAATCCTAGAAAGCATTGTAATTTCTTTTTTGTATCTATATTTTCATCAATAGTAATTATTTTTTGTACTATATGAGTTTGCATTTTTATTCCATTTTTATCTATTTGTATTCCTAGAAATTCTATTTGTGATTTCATAATTTCGGCTTTTCTTTTACTTAAACTTATACCTGTATTTTTTACTATATTTATAAATTTTTCCAATAATCTTATATGTTCATCTTGTGTTCTAGAATATAACAATATATCATCTATGTATACAATACAATTTTCTAACTGGTTAAAACAGTTATCCATAAAATGTTGGAATCTACCTGGTGCATTTTTATATCCAAATGGTAATACATTCCATTCATAGAAACTTTGTGGTACTGTGAATGCTGTTAATTGTTTAGATTCTTCTTCTAGTTTTAGGTGGTAAAATCCTAATTTACAGTCAAACTTACTAAAATAATTATATCCTTGTATTTGTCTTATTTTTAGTATTTTGTTTGGTATTGGATAATTGTATGTTTTAGTTTTGGCATTTAGATTACGATAATCTATGACCATTCTACTTTTACCTCTTTTTTGTTCACTATGTTTTATAACTATAAATGCTGGACTTGTATGTTTACTATTGCTTTTTTGTATGTAATTATTTTCTAACAATTCATCTATATGTATTTTAAATTCTTGTAAATCATCAAAGTTATATTTTAATGGTTTCTGTGTTATTATACTATTTTCATCTATTAATTCAATTTTTACCTTTGTCTTATGTTTTTCCCATCCTTGTAATGGATCTTCACTATATAATTGTTCTAGTTGCTCATTAATTATTTTAATTTTATCTATAGCAAATATAATAATTTCTAATTGTGTTATTTGTTTATTATTTATATTTTCCATTTCTTGGTTTATTTTTTCACTTCCTTTTATCCATTCCATAGGTTTTCGTTGTTTATTATTTACTCTTTTTGCTCCTATTTTATTTCCGCATGGTGTGGTAAACCACCAATGTGTTTTTGTTATTATGTGTGGATAAAATCTATCTAGAAATGGCATTCCTAATAACATATCTTTTGTGATAATTCAAAATTATACATTTCTTCTATTGTTAGTATCTTATCCCATATTTGTATTTTTATATTTTTTGCTTTATATTTAATCATACTTCCTTCATTGTTAAATCCTGTTACTACCATAGGTGTTTTTAATTTTTCCCATTTATCTTCTGGTAAACAATTATATTTACATATATTCGCTTCTGCTCCTGTATCTATCATAGGTGTATAATATCTGTTGCGATATCCTTCTACAATAATTTTTGCAAGTATAAATATTTTCATTAATCATTTTGTTCTTTTTATAATTATTTTCTTATTTTGAAAAGTTATTGTTAATTGTTCATTTTCTATGTTGTATGGCTTAACTTTTTCTAACCATTTTATTCCTAATGTAATATTATGGTCTCCTTGGTATATTTTAAATGGTATTACTAAGGGTATTCCTACTATAATTATTTCTTTTTCTGTTGTTTCTTCATTTGTATTTACTATCTCACTAGGTAATCCAGGGCATGTATGTCCTGTTCTTATAATTTCTTCTTCTAATACTAACTCTCTTGTTATATAGTTTTCTTCTTGTCATGTATTTATTAGGATTTTATATTTTCTTTTGTCCATTATTCCTGTTATGAAATAATGATATGGTGTTATTTCTTCCTTATCTAATAAGCTTTGTGGGATTTCATATTTTCTTTTAGATGTACTCATTCTTGATGATGTAGCTCTTGTTAATGTATTTGGTACGCTTGAAGTGCTTAGTCTTTCTTTTACTATTTCTAAATCTTCTTCTATATCAATTTTTTTTTATAGCTATTGTCATTATTGTCTATTACAGTAATTATTTTCTCAAAAGGATTTTCTATTTTTATTTTATTAATTTTATTTCTTGCTGTTATTTTATGCTTTGTTGTTAATATATATATAAATTTTTACATCTTGCTGTGAATAATATGCTTCCTGGTGCTAGTTCTATTCCAGATATTTTCCAATATAGAACTAATGATCTATCAATATTTTTATCTGTTAATGATACTGTATAATTAGCACTTATTGTAAATTTAAATTTTTGATATATTAAATTTCCTTTTACTGCACTAATTACGCTTTTTTCTATAGGGTGTACAATCCTATCATCTGCTAAATATATTTCTATAGGTGTATCTATTCCTTCTCTAAAACAGGCTTTTATTAATATTTCTGTTCCTCCTAAATGTACATATTTTATTGGTGTTTTAGCTTTTATATCTTGTATTTCTTTGTTTATCATTCTTTTATTTATTATAGGTATATACGCTTTTCCTCTGGTATATTTACAATCTATGATATGATCCTTTTGTCTAACTACATAGTATTCTTTAAATTTTGTGTATAAATAGAGGGTTTCCCCTCATAAATAAAATCATCAATCCTTCATCTAACAATGTTCTCTCTACTCTCTACTCTCAATTTATACAACTATGTGAAAACCAAAAAGAAAAACTAAAAATGGAAAAAGTACTAAATAAAAATTTAGCATGTTGTAAAAATAAAATGGCACCACAATTTGGATGTACAATTGTAACGACCTGTTTAGTCGTTTTGAGCAGCAGATTTATTTCTGGAAAAACAAGCTAAGATTACGGACACCACGACAGACCGTCATAGGCACGACGGCCCGTCACAGATGTCTCGTTTCAATATACTTAGGAATTCTGAAACTGGGTACTGAAAATTGACTCTCTGTAATCTGTGACGAAAGTGCAGGACGGACCGTCACAGGTGTGACGGACCGTCACAGTCCACTGGGATTTTGGGAGGTTGCGACGACCATCGTGACGGACCGTCGCAGGCACGACGTCCCATCACAGGTTGCGCAAGTCCCAGGCAGAATCGGATTTCTTCACACGTTTTAAGGGACGCATTGGACTATTCTTTCCTTAATTATAAAGTTAGAGGGTTAATATTAATAAGTCTAATTACTTGGGGGTTAAAAGAGGTAACCTTAAGTTAATTAGTGGGTTTTATTGTCCTCTTTCACACTTAATTATATGTTAATTAGGGTAAGAGAAAGATGGTTTTGAATAAAAACAAACAGAAAGAACAAAGAGAAAGAGAGGAATCGATCGAGAGGAAGGGATATCAAAGCTTGGGAATTTGCTTGTAAACCCTTCTATATGCTTAATTGTATGCTTGCATGAATATGATTATGTGATTGTGATAAAATAAGCATGATGAAGTTATTGAATCAAAAATCTTGAAAGAACCCTAATTCACTTGTTAATGATGATGCCTTGGTGTAAAAGAAGGCTTGATAAATTATATAATGAGATTGATGATGCCTTGGTGTAAAAGAAGGCTTGATAAATTATATAATGAGATTGATGATGCCTTGGTGTAAAAGAAGGCTTGATAAATTATATAATGAGATTGATGATGCGTTAGTATAAAAGAAGGCTTGATGAATTAGGGGATCAGGTGCCACGTTCCGGTACCAGGATAGAATATGAGGATCGGAGTGTCACGTTCCGACACCAGGATAGAATATGGATCGGGTGCCACGTTCCGGTACCAGGATAGAATATGAGGATCGGAGTGTCACGTTTTGACACCAGGATAGAATATGGATCGGATTCCACGTTCTGGTACCAGGATAGAATATGAGGATCGGAGTGTCACGTTCCGACACCAGGATAGAATATGGATCGGGTGCCACGTTCCGGTACCAGGATAGAATATGAGGATCGGAGTGTCACGTTCCGACACCAGGATAGAATATGGATCGGGTGCCACGTCCCGGTACCAGGATAGAATATGAGGATCGGAGTGTCACGTTCCGACACAAGGATAGTATATGGAGCGGAGTGTCACGTACCGACACAAGAGGAAGAAAGATAATGAATCTTGAAAATGTAAATATACTCAATCTAATGAACCGAATTCCCAAATGAGTATGGTATTGAGGCTTGAGCCCTCATGGATGAACTTGATGGTATTTATTGATGAATTAATATTGTTGTTGCTACATGTTGAGTATTGTAGTTGATTTACATTATTATTGATATATACTGTTCCCTATTTTGAGTTGGCCGATGATATCTACTCAGTACTTGTGGTTGTACTGACCCCCTACTTTTATGTTTTCTTCTTTGTTATTTGTGTAATGCAGCAAACGTTCCGTCAACTTCAACTCAACAGTAGATCTAGCCAGTCTTCACTACCTTCGGAAATTCAGGGTGAGCTAATGCGTCTAGCTTGGACTGGGTCTTCTTCTTCAAGTCTTGATGCCTTGAACTTCCGGCATGGACTAGCTTTTATTGTTTTAGCTTCTTAGACGTTTTAGTTTAGTAATTTGAGGATAGATGTTCTTGTGATGATGACTTCCAGATTTTGGGGATATTAATAATAGTTTGAATTGTTTTTATTAATGAGTTTAAGTCTTCCGCATTATTTTCTGTTGATATACATTGAAATGTTAAGGGTTAGATTGGTTGGTTCGCTCACATAGGAGGGTAAGTGTGGGTACCAGTCGCGACTCAATTTTGGGTCGTGACAAACTTGGTATCAGAGCATTAGGTTCGTTGGTCTCATCACACAAGAACGAGTCTAGTAGAGTCGTAAGGAAACGGTAGGGGGACGCCTTTACTTTTCTTTGAGAGGCTATAAGACTTTAGGAAAATTCCATTCTTTCATTCTTTCTTTCGTGCTACTACTTGAGTCCAATTGGTATCTAGGTGATACAAATTGGTATCTGACCATCTTCACTCTATTTCGCAGATGGTTAGAACTAGAGCAACAACCGCACCAGCACAAACAACGGCACGACAAGAAACGACTGAGCCAGCCACTGGGGCTGTAGCTCGAGGAAGAGCAGCAGCAGGAGGCCGTGGAAGAGGTCGTGGGAGGACGTCCTCTAGAGGAAGAGGACGAGCCCCTAGCCCATCTGATACTAGGGCGGTGACTCCTCCACCGACCGAGGAGGTGATAAGAGAGGGTGAGGAAGGGGAGAATGAACAAGTGCAGAATGAGGAAATGCCACCCCAACCTACCCCAGAGATGATCAACCAGGTACTTGCTTATCTTAGCGGGTTATCCGATCAGGGTCAGGCACCTCCAGTGGTTTCTGCACCAACACCTCCGGTTCAGAGATACGACATGCGGCTACTATGGCTTCCCCGCATGGATGCATCATTGGGAATAGGCACATTTCCACGTCTAACTACTGGGCCTATTATGACAAATGATCAGCATGAACTTTTCAGTAAGTTCTTGAAATTGAAACCTCCAGTCTTTAGGGCGCAGAATCAGAGGATGCCTACGATTTTCTGGTTGATTGTCATGAGCTACTACACAAGATGGGTATAGTAGAACGGTTTGGCGTTGAGTTCGTGAGCTATCAGTTTCAAGGGAACGCCAAAATGTGGTGGCGGTCACATGTTGAGTGTCAACCAACAGAGGCACCACCTATGACTTGGGAATCATTCTTACCCCTGTTTATGGAGAAGTATATCCCAAGGACTTTGAGAGATAGAAAAAGGGATGAGTTCTTGAGTCTCGAGCAAGGTAGGATGATGGTTAACGCATATGAGGCCAAATTTCGTGCATTATCCAGGTATGCCACCAAACTTGTTTCAGTCCACAAGAACGGATTTGCCGTTTCGTGTGAAGGGGTTTAGGTCAGAGTTGCGGATTTCAGCCATACAGATAGCGGCAATGGCAACGTCCTTCCAAGAAGAGGTGGTAGACTTTGTGATAGAGTGGAAGGAGTGAAGTCAGATGACTTCACCACAACGTCGACATCAAAGAGGTTTCGAAAGGGAGGTGAGTTCAACGGTTCATATACTAGAGGACAGAGTTCTGGAGGCTACTCAGTTCGACCAATTCAGTCTTCACTACAGACTGTAGTTGGGGGTCCACCTCAGACCGGTCAGCACTTCTCTGAGAGGCCGATGCGTGAACCCAGAGAATGTTATGGACGTGGGGAGATTGGACACATTAAGAGGTATTGTCCAAACAAGAGTTACAGAACCCCACTAGCTAGAGGTAGAGGTGGTCATGGTAGAGGCCGTTATTCTGGAGGGCGTGGTGGCCGAGGTAATGGTGGTCACCAAAACGGCAGAGGTGATGGGCAAACTGGAGCCCCTACATCACAACATGGTAGGGGCAACGGGCAAACCAACGAAAGGGGCCATTGTTATGCTTTCCCTGGGAGATCGGAGGCGGAGACATCTGATGCTGTTCACAGGTAATCTTCTGGTTTGTGATTGCATGGCTTCCGTATTGTTTGATCCTGGATCCACATTTTCTTATGTATCTCCTCATTTGCTAATGGTCTAAATTTACATTGTGAATTACTTGACATGCCTATTCGTGTTTCTACTCCGGTGGGTGAGTCTGTGATAGTCGAAAAAGTGTATAGGTCTTGTTTGGTGAATTTCGTGGGGAGCAACACTTATGTAGATTTGGTTATCTTAGAAATTGTTGACTTTGATGTAATTCTGGGTATGACTTGGCTTTCTCCGAATTTTGCGATCTTGGATTGTAATGCTAAAACAGTGACGTTAGCCAAGCCTGGGAGAGATCCGTTAGTGTGGGAGGGTGACTACACTTCCAATCCGGTGCGTATCATCTCCTTTCTTCGCGCTTAGAAAATGGTGAGTAAAGGGTGTTTAGCTTTCTTGGCACATCTCAAGGATGACACTACCCAAGTACCCTCGATTGAGTCAGTTTCGGTAGTCCGTGAGTTTTTGGATGTGTTCCCTGCAGATCTTCCTGGTATGCCACCAGATAGGGATATTGACTTCTGTATCGATCTTGAACCAGGTACTCGCCCCATTTCTATACCCCCGTATAGAATGGCTCCCGCCGAATTAAGAGAGTTAAAGGCTCAACTTCAAGAATTGTTGAGTAAAGGCTTCATTAGACCAAGTGCATCTCCTTGGGGTGCTCCGGTTTTGTTTGTGAAGAAGAAGGATGGGAGTTTCCGGATGTGCATAGACTATAGACAACTGAACAAGGTAACTATTAAGAACAAGTATCCTCTTCCTCGCATTGATGACTTGTTCGATCAGTTACAAGGTGCTTGTGTCTTCTCTAAAATTGACTTGAGATCCGGTTATCATCAATTGAAAATACGGGCAACGGATGTGCCAAAGACTGCTTTCGGACTAGGTATGGGCATTATGAATTTAGTGATGTCCTTTGGTCTTACAAATGCCCCCGCTGCTTTCATGAGCTTGATGAATGGGATATTTAAGCCGTATTTGGATCTCTTTGTGATCGTATTTATAGATGATATACTGGTATATTCTAAAAGTATGGAGGAACATGATGAGCATTTGAGAATTGTATTGGAAATATTGAGGGAGAGAAAGCTTTATGCCAAGTTCTCTAAGTGTGAGTTTTGGCTAGATGCCGTGTCCTTCTTGGGGCATGTGGTTTCTAAGGAAGGAGTGATGGTAGATCCTTCTAAGATTGAAACAGTGAAGAATTGGGTAAGACCCACTAATGTGTCAGAAATACGGAGTTTTGTTGGTTAGCTAGCTACTACCCCGCCGATTTGTCAAGGGATTCTCTTCTATTGCTTCCCAATTGACGAACTTGACTAAGCAGAATGTCCCATTTGTATGGTCGGATGAGTGTGAGGAAAGCTTTCAGAAACTCAAGACTTTGTTGACTACCGCGCCTATCCTTACCTTGCCAGTGGAAGGTAAGAATTTCATTGTCTATTGTGATGCATTCTATACGGGTTTGGGTGCAGTGCTAATGCAAGAAAAGAATGTGATTGCTTATGCTTCAAGACAATTAAAAGTGCATGAACGTAACTATCCAACTCATGACTTAGAATTGGCCGCGGTAGTATTTGCATTGAAGCAATGGAGGCATTATTTATATGGGGTTAAGTGTGAAATCTATACGGATCATCGTAGTTTACAGTATGTCTTTACTCAGAAAGATTTGAACTTAAGACAAAGGAGATGGATGGAACTACTGAAGGACTACGATATCACTATCTTGTATCATCCGGGGAAGGCGAACGTTGTGGCAGATGCCTTGAGTAGAAAGGCCGGAAGCATGGGAAGTCTAGCTCATTTGCAAGCTTCTAGACGCCCATTGGCTAGAGAAGTGCAGATTTTGGCTAATGACCTCATGAGGTTAGAAGTAAATGAGAAGGGAGGATTGTTAGCTTGTGTGGAGGCAAGATCCTCCTTGCTTGACAAGATTAAGGGGAAGCAGTTTGACGATGAGAAATTGATCCGAATTCGAGATAAAGTGTTGCAAGGAGAGGCTAAAGAAGCAACAATTGATGAGGAAGGTGTTTTGAGGATTAAGGGAAGGGTATGTGTACCCCGCGTCGATAATTTGATCAACACTATTCTGACAGAGGCCCATAGTACAAGGTATTCTATACATCCGGGTGCAACCAAGATGTATCGGGACCTAAAGCAACACTTCTGGTGGAGTAGAATGAAGCGCGATATTGTTGACTTTATTGCCAAGTGTCCAAACTGTCAACAAGTAAAGTATGAACACCAAAGACCCGGAGGGACGCTTCATAGAATGCCCATTCCTGAATGAAAGTGGGAGAGAATCGCAATGGACTTTGTGATTGGTCTTCCAAAGACAATGGGTAAGTATGACTCCATTTGGGTGATTGTTGATAGGTTAACTAAGTCTGCTCATTTCATTCCGGTCAAGGTGACTTAAAATGCAGAGAAGTTAGCAAAAATCTACATCTCGGAAATCGTTCGATTGCATGGGGTTCCACTATCCATCATATCAGATAGAGGTACGCAGTTTACTTCTAAGTTTTGGAAAACATTGCATGCTGAATTAGGTACCAGATTGGACCTCAGTACTGCATTTCATCCTCAGACCGATGGTCAGTCTGAGCGAACGATTCAAGTGTTGGAGGATATGCTTCGTGCACGCGTGATAGAGTTTGGTGGCCATTGGGATAACTTCTTACCTTTGGCAGAGTTTTCATACAATAATAGCTATCACTCCAGTATTGATATGGCCCCATTTGAAGCATTGTATGGGAGGAGGTGTAGATCTCCAATTGGGTGGTTTGATGCATTTGAGGTTAGACCTTGGGGTACTGACCTCTTGAGGGATTCGTTAGATAAGGTGAAGGGCATTCAAGAAAAGCTTCTAGCGGCGCAAAGTAGACAAAAGGAGTATGCAGACCGAAAGGTTAGAGACTTGGAGTTCATGGAGGGTGAATAAGTCTTGTTAAAGGTTTCACCCATGAAAGGGGTGATGCGGTTTGGCAAAAGAGGTAAGCTAAGTCCAAGGTATATTGGACCATTTGAGGTACTAAAGCGAATAGGGGAGGTGGCTTATGAATTAGCCTTGCCCCCAGGGTTGTCCGGAGTGCATCCGGTGTTTCATGTGTCCATGTTGAAAAGATACTATGGAGATGAAAACTACATTATCCGTTGGGATTCAGCTTTGCTTGATGAGAATTTGACTTATGAGGAGGAACCGGTTGCTATATTAGATAGAGAGGTTCGCAAGTTGAGGTCGAGAGAGATTGCATCCATCAAAGTTCAATGGAAGAATCGACCGGTTGAAGAGGCTACTTGGGAGAAGGAGGCAGATATGCAAGAAAAATACCCACATCTGTTTACAGATTCAGGTACTCCTCTTCGCCATTGTTTTTCTTCTTTTGATCGTTCGGGGACGAACGATGGGTAAATTGGTATCTATTGTAACGACCTATTTAGTCGTTTTGAGCAGCAGATTTATTTCTGGAAAAACTGGCTAAGATTACGGACACCACGATGGACCGTCATAGGCACGACGGCCCGTCACAGATGTCTCGTTTCAATATACTTAGGAATTCTGAAACTGGGTATTGAAAATCGACTCTCTGTAATCTGTGATGAAAGTGCAGGACGGACCGTCACAGGTGTGATGGACCGTCACAGTCCACTGGGATTTTGGGAGGTTGCGACGACCATCGTGACGGACCATCGCAGGCACGACGGCCCGTCACAGGTTGCGCAAGTCCCAGGCAGAATCGGATTTCTTCACACGTTTTAAGGGACGCATTGGACTATTATTTCCTTAATTATAAAGTTAGAGGGTTAATATTAATAAGTCTAATTACTTGGGGGTTAAAAGAGGTAACCTTAAGTTAATTAGTGGGTTTTATTGTCCTCTTTCACACTTAATTATATGTTAATTAGGGTAAGAGAAAGAGGGTTTTGAATAAAAACAAACAGAAAGAACAAAGAGAAAGAGAGGAATCGATCGAGAGGAAGGAATATCAAAGCTTGGGAATTTGCTTGTGGATTCCAATTCTTCGGTGGAGGTAGGTTATGGTTATTTTACGATATTCGTAGTGAACTCTTAATAGTTAATGATATGTATTGATAGTATTGTAAACCCTTCTATATGCTTAATTGTATGCTTGCATGAATATGATTATGTGATTGTGATAAAATAAGCATGATGAAGTTATTGAATCCAAAATCTTGAAAGAACCCTAATTCACTTGTTAATGATGATGCCTTGGTGTAAAAGAAGGCTTGATAAATTATATAATTAGATTGATGATGCCTTGGTGTAAAAGAAGGCTTGATAAATTATATAATGAGATTGATGATGCCTTGGTGTAAAAGAAGGCTTGATAAATTATATAATGAGATTGATGATGCCTTAGTATAAAAGAAGGCTTGATGAATTTAGGGGATCGGGTGCCACGTTCTACCAGGATAGAATATGGATCGGAGTGTCACGTTCCGACACCAGGATAAATATAGATCGGGTGCCACGTTCCGGTACAAGGATAGAATATGAGGATCGGAGTGTCACGTTCCGACACCAGGATAGAATATGGATCGGGTGCCACGTTCCAGTACCAGGATAGAATATGAGGATCGGAGTGTCACGTTCCGACACCAGGATAGAATATGGATCGGGTGCCACGTTCCGGTACTAGGATAGAATATGAGGATCGGAGTGTCACGTTCCGACACCAGGATAGAATATGGATTGGGTGCCACGTCCCGGTACCAGGATAGAATATGAGGATCGGAGTGTCACATTCCGACACCAGGATAGTATATGGAGCGGAGTGTCACGTACCGACACAAGAGGAAGAAAGATAATGAATCTTGAAAATGTAAATATACTCAATCTAATGAACCCAATTCCCAAATGAGTATGGTATTGAGGCTTGAGCCCTTATGGATGAACTTGATGGTATTTATTGATGAATTAATATTGTTGTTGCTACATGTTGAGTATTGTAGTTGATTTACATTATTATTGATATATACTGTTCCCTATTTTGAGTTGGCCGATGATATCTACTCAGTACTTGTGGTTGTACTGACCCCCTACTTTTATGTTTTCTTCTTTGTTATTTGTGTAATGCAGCAAAAGCTCCGTCAACTTCAACTCAACAGTAGATCTAGTCAGTCTTCACTACCTTCGGAAATTCAGGGTGAGCTAATGCGTCTAGCTTGGACTGGGTCTTCTTCTTCAAGTCTTGATGCCTTGAACTTCCGGCATGGACTAGCTTTTATTGTTTTAGCTTCTTAGACGTTTTAGTTTAGTAATTTGAGGATAGATGTTCTTGTGATGATGACTTCCAGATTTTGGGGATATTAATAATAGTTTGAATTGTTTTTATTAATGAGTTTAAGTCTTCCGCATTATTTTTTGTTGATATACATTGAAATGTTAAGGGTTAGATTGGTTGGTTCGCTCACATAGGAGGGTAAGTGTGGGTGCCAGTCGCGGCTCGATTTTGGGTCGTGACAACAATTAAAAAACAAAAACCCAAAAGATATAAAAATTATAGAAAAAATAAAACTATATATAAATATAAACAACCAAGACGAAGGTATTATGTAAAAAACTATAAAATAAAAAGACCATATAGACCAAAAAGAAATATCCCATGTACTTGTTATAATTGTGGAAAGATAGGACACATAGCTAAAGATTGTGAATTACCTAAAAATCCAAAAAGAAAACAAATAGCAGAATTAATTATAGATGATGAAAAATATATGCAAATAGAATACATAGATTATGAATTAAGTGAAAATGATAGTATATATGAAGTATCAGATATAGAAACTGAAACTGAAGAAGAAAATATTAATTTAGATAATAATGAAACAGATGAAGAAATATAATGTCTGAAAATGAAATAAAAATAATATCCAAAGAAGATTATCAAGATGAAGAATCATCAGAACAGAAAATTATATTTGATAATACGATATTTGAACAAATAAAAGGAAAAGAATTAGATTTAAGTGTTGAAAAAGTACTTGAAATACCTATTTTAAGAAATTGGTTTAAAAGACAAAAAGAAGAATACTATGTAGTTAGTCAAAAGGAACATATCATAGATTGTAAATATACCAGAGGAAAAGCGTATATACCTATAATAAATAAAAGAATGATAAACAAAGAAATACAAGATATAAAAGCTAAAACACCAATAAAATATGTACATTTAGGAGGAACAGAAATATTAATAAAAGCCTGTTTTAGAGAAGGAATAGATACACCTATAGAAATATATTTAGCAGATGATAGGATTGTACACCCAATAGAAAAAAGCGTAATTAGTGCAGTAAAAGGAAACTTAATATATCAAAAATTTAAATTTACAATAAGTGCTAATTATACAGTTCATTAACATATAAAATATAGATAGATCATTAGTTCTATATTGGAAAATATCTGGAATAGAACTAGCACCAGGAAGCAAATTATTCACAGCAAGATGTAAAAATTTATATATATATTAACAACAAAGCATAAAATAACAGCAAGAAATAAAATTAATAAAATAAAAATAGAAAATCCTTTTGAGAAAATAATTACTGTAATAGACAATAATGACTATAGCTATAAAGAAATTGATATAGAAGAAGATTTAGAAATAGTAAAAGAAAGACTAAGCACTTCAAGCGTACCAAATACATTAACAAGAGCTACATCATCAAGAATGAGTACATCTAAAAGAAAATATGAAATCCCACAAAGCTTATTAGATAAGGAAGAAATAACACCACATCATTATTTCATAACAGGAATAATGGACCAAAGAAAATATAAAATCCTAATAAATACAGGACAAGAAGAAAATTATATAACAAGAGAGTTAGTATTAGAAGAAGAAATTATAAGAACAGGACATACATGCCCTGGATTACCTAGTGAGATAGTAAATACAAATGAAGAAACAACAGAAAAAGAAATAATTATAGGAGGAATACCCTTAGTAATACCATTTAAAATATACCAAGGAGACCATAATATTACATTAGGAATAAAATGGTTCGAAAACGTTAAGCCATACAACATAGAAAATGAACAATTAACAATAACTTGTCAAAATAAGAAAATAATTATAAAAAGAAAAATATAAACAACAACTAATGGAAAAAATAATGGAACAAATAACTGAAAAAGAACAAGAATTACAACATAGAAAAAGAAGGTTAGAAGAAAATATATTAGCAGGAGTATGTAATAAATCAATACTAGCACAAAGAAAAACTATATTAATGATAGAATTAGAATTAGATTGTCTTGAATATGAATTACAACATAATATAATACATAGATCATAATGAACAAAGAAGAATTTGCAGTAGACGAAAAGACATATGAAAACCAAGATGGAATGATAATAAAAATAGTATTTTCAAATTTAGGTAGAAGATACAATAAAATAGGAAATACCTTATATTTAATGCTAGAAAAAGAAACAGCAAAATTAGAAGATAGTTTAACAGCTATGGTAAGAATAACAAAAGAAAATGAAGAAATAGATAAATCAAGAGAAATTGAAAAAATAAAAACATAAGCAAAGCAAGAAGTACAACATTTAGAAGAAATAAAAAATACAAGAATAAGTGAATTAGAAAAAGAATTAGCTAGATTAAAATTATTATATGAAAATAAACAAAAACAAAAAAAAAAGATAAAGAGCTAGAATTAAAAAATGAAATAAAAGAAATGGAACAAAAACTAAATGAAGATCTAAATGAAGATATTGAAATAAATGAAATAGATAGAAATGAAAATGACCAACAATCAGAAATAAGTGACATAAGTGAAACATATACAGAAATTCTAGAACAAATAAATAAACCGAAAAAATTAGAAATAAACACAGGAGAAATGGATAGGCCTAGTACGTCAAGAGTTAAAACCCCAGATAATAGTCCAAGAAATAGTCCTAGAGTTAGTCCAAGAAGGACACCACCAACTTATAGTTATCAACAATCAGATAGAAATAATGCAATATGGAATAGCAGATTAAATAAAAATTGGACACCTAAACTAGTAAACGAACAATACAATTTCTTAGATTTAGATTGTATAGCAGATACAAATAAAGCAATATTATTATGGATAGGAAATATGTCTAAATAGTTAATAGATAACAAAATAGAAACAGCAAAAACACCAAGATACATAGAAAGAACATTTGTAGGAACAACAAGATTATGGATAGAAAATCTACCCCCAGAAAGTCTAGAAGTACTTAGGAATGATAAGAAAATGGATGTATCCGCATCAGCAACAAATATAGATATACTAGATAAATATGAATAAGCAATAAGAAATGAATTTGGAGGTATGACTACAGATGTAAGAGAACAGAATAGAGAAAGAATAATAAATAGACAACTTATGACAAAATTAGCTATATGTAAAATGTGTTACTTAGAAGAATATACTTGCGCATTTAAAGAATGTTATTACAAAGCTAAATACAATTTAGACGAAGCAAAAGAAATAAGAAAACAATATTATACAAAATTACAAGAACCATTTAGTACAAACGTAATAAAGGATTGGAATAATGAAGGAATGGTAGATACTTTAGAATCTAGAATAAAATTTTTAAATCAATGGTTCATACAACTATGTGAAAACCAAAAAGAAAAACTAAAAATGGAAAAAGTACTAAATAAAAATTTAGCATGTTGTAAAAATAAAATGGCACCACAATTTGGAAGCACAATTAAAAAACAAAAACCCAAAAGATATAAAAATTATAGAAAAAATAAAACTATATATAAATATAAACAACCAAGACGAAGGTATTTAAAATATTATATAAAAAATTATGATGGATAAAAATAAAAATACTAAAATAACAAAAACTAAATGAAGATCTAAATGAAGATATTGAAATAAATGAAATAGATAGAAATGAAAATGTCCAACAATCAGAAATAAGTGACATAAGTGAAACATATACAGAAATTTTAGAACAAATAAATAAACCGAAAAAATTAGAAATAAACACAGGAGAAATGGATAGGCCTAGTACGTCAAGAGTTAAAACCCCAGATAATAGTCCCAGAAATAGTCCTAGAGTTAGTCCTAGAAGGACACCACCAACTTATAGTTATCAACAATCAGATAGAAATAATGCAATATGGAATAGTAGATTAAATAAAAATTGGACACCTAAACCAGTAAACGAACAATACAATTTCTTAGATTTAGATTGTATAGCAGATACAAATAAAGCAATATTATTATGGATAGGAAATATGTCTAAACAGTTAATAGATAACAAAATAGAAACAACAAAAACACCAAGATACATAGAAAGAACATTTGTAGGAACAACAAGATTATGGATAGGAAATCTACCCCCAGAAAGTCTAGAAGTACTTAGGAATGATAAAAAAATGGATGGATCCGCATCAGCAACAAATATAGATATACTAGATAAATATGAATCAGCAATAAGAAATGAATTTGTAGGTATGACTACAGATGTAAGAGAACAGAATAGAGAAAGAATAATAAATAGACAACTTATGACAAAATTAGCTATATGTAAAATGTGTTACTTAGAAGAATATACTTGCGCATTTAAAGAATATTATTACAAAGCTAAATACAATTTAGACGAAGCAAAAGAAATAAGAAAACAATATTATACAAAATTACCAGAACCATTTAGTACAAACGTAATAAAGGATTGGAAAATGAAGGAATGGTAGATACTTTAGGATCTAGAATAAAATTTTTAATCAATGGTTCATACAACTATGTGAAAACCAAAAAGAAAAACTAAAAATGGAAAAAGTACTAAATAAAAATTTAGCATGTTGTAAAAATAAAATGGCACCACAATTTGGATGTACAATTAAAAAACAAAAACCCAAAAGATATAAAAATTATAGAAAAAATAAAACTATATATAAATATAAACAACCAAGACGAAGGTATTATGTAAAAAACTATAAAATAAAAAGACCATATAGACCAAAAATAAAAATATCCCAATGTACTTGTTATAATTGTGGAAAGATAGGACATATAGCTAAAGATTGTAAATTACCTAAAAATCCAAAAAGAAAACAAATAGACGAATTAATTATAGATGATGAAAAATATATGAAAATAGAATACATTGATTATGAATTAAGTGAAAATGATAGTATATATGAAGTATCAGATATAGAAACTGAAACTGAAGAAGAAAATATTAATTTAGATAATAATGAAACAGATGAAGAAATATAATGTCTGAAAATGAAATAAAAATAATATCCAAAGAAGATTATCAAGATGAAGAATCATCAGAACAGAAAATATATTTGATAATACGATATTTGAACAAATAAAAGGAAAAGAATTAGATTTAAGTGTTGAAAAAGTACTACTTGAAATACCTATTTTAAGAAATTGGTTTAAAAGACAAAAAGAAGAATACTATGTAGTTAGTCAAAAGGAACATATCATAGATTGTAAATATACTAGAGGAAAACGTATATACCTATAATAAATAAAAGAATGATAAACAAAGAAATACAAGATATAAAAGCTAAAACACCAATAAAATATGTACATTTAGGAGGAACAGAAATATTAATAAAAGCCTGTTTTAGAGAAGGAATAGATACACCTATAGAAATATATTTAGCAGATGATAGGATTGTACACCCAATAGAAAAAAGCGTAATTAGTGCAGTAAAAGGAAACTTAATATATCAAAAATTTAAATTTACAATAAGTGCTAATTATACAGTATCATTAACAGATAAAAATATAGATAGATCATTAGTTCTATATTGGAAAATATCTGGAATAGAACTAGCACCAGGAAGCAAATTATTCATAGCAAGATGTAAAAATTTATATATATATATTAACAACAAAGCATAAAATAAACAAGAAATAAAATTAATAAAATAAAAATAGAAAATCCTTTTGAGAAAATAATTACTGTAATAGACAATAATGACTATAGCTATAAAGAAATTGATATAGAAGAAGATTTAGAAATAGTAAAAGAAAGACTAAGCACTTCAAGCGTACCAAATACATTAACAAGAGCTACATCATCAAGAATGAGTACATATAAAAGAAAATATGAAATCCCACAAAGCTTATTAGATAAGGAAGAAATAACACCATATCATTATTTCATAACAGGAATAATGGACCAAAGAAAATATAAAATCCTAATAAATACAGGACAAGAAGAAAATTATATAACAAGAGAGTTAGTATTAGAAGAAGAAATTATAAGAACAGGACATACATGCCCTGGATTACCTAGTGAGATAGTAAATACAAATGAAGAAAAACAGAAAAGAAATAATTATAGGAGGAATACCCTTAGTAATACCATTTAAAATATACCAAGGAGACCATAATTTACATTAGGAATAAAATGGTTAGAAAAAGTTAAGCCATACAACATAGAAAATGAACAATTAACAATAACTTGTCAAAATAAGAAAATAATTATAAAAAGAAAAAATAAACAACAACTAATGGAAAAAATAATGGAACAAATAACTGAAAAAGACACAAGAATTACAACATAGAAAAAGAAGGTTAGAAGAAAATATATTAGCAGGAGTATGTAATAAATCAATACTAGCACAAAGAAACTATATTAATGATAGAATTAGAATTAGATTGTCTCGAATATGAATTACAACATAATATAATACATAGATCATAATGAACAAAGAAGAATTTGTAGTAGACGAAAAGACATATGAAAACCAAGATGGAATGATAATAAAAATAGTATTTTCAATTTAGGAAGAAGATACAAGAAATAGGAAATAACTTATATTTAATGCTAGAAAAAAAGAAACAGCAAAATAGAAGATAGTTTAACAGCTATGGTAAGAATAACAAAAGAAAATGAAGAAATAGATAAATC